>JAFBJZ010000600.1:600000-836615 GCA_016785225.1 Psettodes erumei
CCCCGTAAATCAGCTAAAAAGCCATATGATGGTGAGGGGCAATGAAAAAACAAGACAAACCGTAAACAATGCGCCTCCTCCCCTCCTCGCCCAAAGCTTCAATTTCTCATGTTTTTCTCTCTCAGGCTTTATTTGTGTGGTTGCTGAGTGAAAGCCACCACAGTGGCAGAGAGGCCCAGAATAGCAGAGGGTGGGGAAGGCCAGCGGACTTGCATGTGGGCTGCTGAGCTGTGAGCTCTGTAGTGTCTCTAAACCATCCGCTGGCCGGTGGAATGGAGGCTGCTTCCTCATGCATACCAGTGGTCAGAACCGGGCCTACACACCCTCAACTATTTCTGTCCTCTTCTCTTACTCTTTTTCATTTTCTCTCTCCATCCTTCTTGTCCCCTCTCTCTCTCTCTCTCTCTCTCTCTCTGCCTCATATGCAACAGGCTTTTAGAATTACAAAATATTACGAAATGCCAGGGAAGCAAACAGGAAGATGAAAAGTAGGAAGAAAATTGGTGTTAAGAAGGAGAATAGCTATAGTACATTCATATTGCCCTGTCCCCAAACTTCCACTCTATAAAAAGTCCTGTCTGAACAAAAACTTTGAATATCTATCTTATTCAACTCATCTATTCAACTCTATCCTATTCTACAATTTATTATCAGCTAAATAACTTTTTGGCAAATGTATTTGAATTATTTGTTCCACATGCTGTCTGTTTTGAACCATACACATTTTATTTTTGGCTGCCATGCTGTAATACAATACTAGGGACACAAGAATATTTATCTTTTTTTTTTCCCTTGTCATAAACTGCTAAGGGGAAGTAAATCCTTAAATGCAAATGGAAGAAATAACATATGCAATGGTTTCAATGGATGATGCTATTTCTGGATTTAAAAATGAAAACAGTCCGGTAAAAAGGATAAACACACCCCGTGGTGCTGTTAATCACTGTGCCGGTCATCATTGTGAAATGCACTTTTAACGATAACACTGACATTCCAGGGGCGTTACTGTTGCTGATCACACAATTATGGGCAGCTGATTAAGTCTAATTCAATGACTAATGAATGTTTAGCTACCTCGAGGCAAGGCAGTATAATCTGAAAAAAATGTGGAACATTCCTTTTGTTTGGTATCTGAGTGCCCCGGTGAACTGCACCACTGGGAAATATAAATTCAAAACAATGTAATGACAGGCTGTCCAGCTGTACAGAGAGGGGTATTGTTTTAGGGAGGCCTTAAGTTAACATTTGTTACTCTCCAGCTTTCTTTGCTGACCTAAATGTGCAGTATTCAGGAACACAAAGGACCATATGAGTGAAATATTGCCTGTTTGTCCAGATGCATTCCAGGCACCTGGTGAAGCACAAACACACAGACACTCATTGTAGAAGAATGTGTCCACTGATCACTGTATAAAACCTAAACCGCTGCTATATCTCCCACTCAAATACCCTCACTCCCTCTATCTTCCTCTTTCTCTCACACTCACAGAACTTTATTGGTACTGGAAATATGCCAGTTCGGCCTACTGTATTTCTCTACCATGCATTACATACATGGTATTCTCTAGAGGCCCGCTGTTTATGGTTGAGTGACCTAAATTGCCCACACTGTCAAGCCCAACACATTTCAAAGCAGAGATGTAAAGAAACGCCTTCCATCCCCCATAATGCACCTCGGTCTTGTCTTCACATCTCAGCTCAGACACTTCTGTCTGTATCTGTGGCTGAAGGCTCTGATTGACGGCTAGCCTTGGCTCCACAAAGTAAGAGATAAGCAGGCCCAGATGGGACAGGTCAGATATGTCTGCCCACATGATTTAGCCCTGAGTCTGGGACAGCAGAGGGGACCAGTGCCGAGCTTGAACACCCACCCCCAACCCATGTCAAATACATACCACATGGGAGAGGTGTAGATCACCGTTTGATCTGCCCTGTGGGGGAATCAGGATATCCAGACGGGGCTGAGTGTTTCTCTCTCTTCAGCCTCTGCATGACCCAGCTACTAGGGGTAGAGAGGCTGGGACAATTTACTGTGCAGTGAATAAAATTTATGGCTGCTCATTATGCCAAGGCAGAAAGCTGATGGCTGTTTTTCTATGACCCAGCTACCGACTGGCAAGGTTGGGAGGTAACTTAAAATTGTGCTACAGTGAAGTACAGAATTTTGAAAAATGACTATGACGAAGAACATGAGTGATGACCCAGTAACTGAGGCAGATGGTATCATGTAAGAATTGTGTTTCTGTCTGACCTGGCTGAATGAAAGGTCAGGAGATAATATCCATTATTCTCTAGTAAAATGTAATGGATAACATGTTGGCATCAGTGTTGACTGAGACAAAAAACCTGACTGGAGTTCAATCTGATCCTCAACAGATATCTGAAGCACAAATCCTTAAATCTGCACCAAGTTGAGCAAATACATTACACAAGCCTTAAAGATAAGGCACATTATTTGAGCCAAACTGTAGGCGTAAGTGCATCATTTCAATCAAGTCTCGATATCTTTGTAATAGTTTAGAAGCATCTACTCTTGCAGTATCTTTCAGCTTAATTTAGGAGTTCATGCAAGATATTTTTTATCATTATGGTTTACAGTGATGCACTGTTTTAGCCTGTGAGTTGCCTACAGTTGGGAAGAGGTCCAACTAAGATTTTTCAAACAGAAGTACAGCTTCTTTCCAAAGCTGAAGTCAAGCAGAGTGGAAATTGATTGGAATAAAAGTTTTGAGTTTAGAGACATTAATTAACAGACATTAATTAAGTGCTTAAGTAAAAGACTAAAAGTCAGAATCTCCCAGAAGTTGCATTAACTTAACTTTTAATCCAGTATATTGGTTGCTTACAGGCAACATTACATCATAACCTCAGTCAAATGATTCCAAAAGTGAGAGATCTTTGAAATATGCATTTGTCTGTTAATTACCAGCTCACTTTCCAATGAACGTCCTCTTTGATAGCCCCTGTGTTGATGCTGCACACAGTTCAAGCCTTTCACATGATCAACTCTTTTGTGGCCTCTTGGTGCATCGGTCATTCGCACACGCTCAGTTTCAGTGCACACGCTTGGTGTCTGTACACGCTCACTGGCTCTGAATACAATAAAGGCTGAGGTATCCCTGGTATTTGTCTAGCCCCTGCAGTAGCTCCCTTTGCCTTTGACACATGCTAGAGTTTCTGAGGAACAGGCCATTATTATAGGCCTCCGCACAATCCTCTCTGAACTAATTTCTGTGTTTGTGTTGACAAATGTGGAGTATGATGCTGTGTGTGGCCTGTATGATTGTTACATAAAGTGAAAGATAATTTTGTGAAGTTGATCAGAGGCTGAGTGGAAATGTCAGTGGACTTCATTTAGTCAGACAGAGTAACTAAAGAGGTGTCAAGGTAAAATACCAGCAGTGTTTTTCCCCTGTCTTTTGACAGGTTTGAACAGGTTGCCACTTGGTTAACAGTACCAGCTTTTAGACTACTATGTCAGTTTTATACTGCATTTGTGGAGGACATAGTAGTTGGGAAGTTGCTCTGTCAGTCATCAACAAATAGTTTAATTTAGTTTCTATCCTTGAAATGAATACTGTTTGGATTTCCCTGAATTTAGCTTTTTTCATCAGTCTTTCTCAGCTTCTTCCTGCAGCATCCCTCATGCAGTATAAAGGTGCATGTGGTATACAGTAGTTAAAGCTGCACTATTTCAAATGTGTAATGTGAGACATTTGGATCGTAGTTAAAAACCAGAGAGAATTATCATCTTGGTTTGGTTTTTAATGGCCTGCAACTTAACAGTTTTGTGAAGTCAACCTTGTCACAGCAGCTGTAACCCACAGTGCACTGCCTGCCCAACACTACAATGGCAGACAGACAATTTGGAGTTAGTGGGAGAATGTAGAGTAGCATTTAGTAGGAGTTGGTGGAAACCAAAGCAGAGCTAAAAGGAGAGTTAAATTAGATTCATATATTAAATGGCACGAGGCTTGACAAACAAATGAATGTTAATCGGCATCAGGCATTAGGAAGTTAGCCATAAAAACAATATAAGAACTTAACATATTTAGTCCTTGCTCAAGTGACAAAAAATCATTTAATGTAGCTTAAAAGTATTTAATACTTATATGGTTTTGAAGTGAAAGTTGAATTGTGAAATTTTACAGTAATTATACCATGATAATGTGTGTAAAGGTAGAAGTGTGTTTCCCTGCTTTTAAATACAGCTCCTGCCTATAATTTAACTAAACTAATCTCATTAATCCACACCTTTAAAATATAATGCAGGAGCAACAGTGGCAACTGTGGCTATATCCAATTGAAAAGAAAAGTAAAGAAAACTTATGAAATATATTAGTTGTACACTGAGATTCATTCCCTGTTTAAAAGAATGAAATTCTCAATTTGTAATTGTTGACTCAAAAAGTAGAGCAGATGGTGTCTGGGTATCTTTAAAAATCCAGGCTCAAATCTTCCCATGCCTCTCTGCCTTTCCGTGCTCAGCACTGTTTTGGAACCAATCATATGCTTTACTGTGGGATGCAAGCCATACACAGAGCTGCCACTAAAATGAGCAACAATGCCCGAGAAATCCTCAAGAATGCGTTTCTTATTTCAAATAACGCAATTAAGCAATTTTATAAGAAGCATGAATGCAATCAACTTAATCAAAGTGTTTCTAAGTCAGCAGCTGGAAAGCTCCAACGCCTCTAATGAACTGAGCTTTTGGAGATAATCTCACCAGATGTTACAAAATACATTTGTGTTGCTGGAAATTAAACCACACATACTTGTATCTAAAGATGATGAAAACCAGCCAGTACACACTGACTCTGATAATGTACAGTACTGCAAAACACTCCCAGAGATCATAAATACTTATTATTATCATTGGCAATATCACTTCTGCTAAATGAAATCAAAGGCATGACATTCTGTCAGTGATTTAGGACTCTTCTCCTTTGCTGATGCTTCCAGTAGCAACAAAGCATGTTTTCTTTAATGGACACAGGGAAATTTAAAGTGTCAGCTACAAACAGAAACTGGAATGTTATTTACTGAACAAACGTTTAAGACTTTCACAAACCAAACTCGAGTAACACACGGATTCCCAGTGGACATCCAAGTAGGCATGAAGAAAAACAGGAAGTAATCAGTTGATCAGATTGGAGGCAACCCAACAACAACAGGTCTCAGTGAGGTCAACCCCCCGCCCCAAAGTTGTCCTGCAATGACCATATAATATACTCCAGGTTAAAAAAATAGAACTGAGCAGCTATTCCACCAGTATCTCACATGGTACACTGAATATTTTCCTCTTCCCCTTGTGACCCATAAGAGACATTGCTGAACCCTTTACTGTCTGGGTTGTTTCTCAATAATTGCATCCAAACATCAGTTTACTCACATTATCTCCTCACATGAAAAGTCATTATGTAACCACTGCTCTGTACATACTCCAAATTCCAACATGGTGGCACATGTTCCAGAGCCTGAAACATATTTCTAATGAGAAACAGACTCTGTCAGGGGCCAAGAAAACAATGTGCTAAGGACACTATATGTCCAGTACACTGTGTCCCTCTAAAGATCTCTACCAGCACAACATGAGACATCCATGGCCGATGCCGGTGCTGATATCACACAGCCAATGATGTGAGCATAGCTCAGGTTCAGGCCTTTTGCTGAACTCAGCTTGACTCAAGCTGCTCTGCTCACCCATCTATATGGGTGAGGGCAGTCTGCCAATTCTCATGGACATAATAGCGCTTCAGTTCTGGATGGAGCAGGATGTAGGCTGGTGGAAATGGACGACCGCAAGCTGATTGCAAGAGGGTGGCCTGTGGCACAGCTACTGGAATTCCAGTGGGAAGACTCACTCCTTACCAAGTGATGTATCACTTGCTCTCTTTCCAAGGATGTGAGCCAGACATCGACACACGACTGTGGATGTGGTCAGATAGTCTAACTGTAGAAGAGAGCTTGTCTCTGCAGGGTTAAGGAAAAATCTCCCCTCAGATACTCTTACACTATCATCAGTCTGAGATGTTTAATGCATTCCAGGAGTCATTTTGTGATGAAGTGTTACATTAAGTAAAATTTATTTGCCGAACAGTCACCCTTAAAGTTTGCCCTGTTTTCGTTCCTCAGAGAGCGTGCCTCAATTTGCTGCAATCAGTTGTGGTTAAGACATGGACATCACGTCAGTGTAGGGATGCATAACAGTAATAATAGTAGGCAATAACATTAATGAGTGAGTCTTGGCACGTTTTTTTCCATTAACAAAATGAAAGAGTCGTGCTCCTCACTACAAATGCAGCGTGACTGTGGCTGCATTCTGGTCTTTTGCTGTCAGTGGTAAAGTGGTGAGGTTAATATCTGTGCCATATTTGTGATGATTTCTCCCACTTTGATTGTTAAAAGCACTACTGATTTTGGGGGCACTAAGGGGCTGTAAAACAATCTGTAAACACAAAGTTGACCTTATTAAGAAGCGAATGTGTTAGCAAACAGTTCTCTAAATACACAAAGCAACATTAGCATTAACATTTGGAATCGTGTTTCTGGCCACCTGATGGATGTAAGTGCAATATTCATTCTCCTTTTTGCTCTGGTCTTCACCAACTCCCAAGGAAGATCTTTGTTACCAGCTGGTCGCTAACATTTCTAATTTTGCTTTTGGGGCTAGATAGGTAATGTACATTGGTTTAACAGCTTGTTTGTTAAATATAGCTGCCTGTTGCACTCAGGATTGGGACTAATGAAAGTCGTGCTACAGAACTATAGCATTAAAGCTGCAGGCCATGAACTATAAAGTCCAGTGGCAACTGTCTGACTATCAGTCAACAAGTGACCCCTTTCACATTACACATAGTTATGTGTCTTGTACAAAAACACTGACTGGTGCAGCTTTACATTAGATAGGTATTAGATATATTTCCGGATAATTCAGGAAATACATCTGCAGTCCATCCTAAGGTAACACCATATCATCTACATTTTGCAAATTCCATATAATATGCAGCCTTTGTTATCAAGTGCTTCAGTGTTTTGAATTTTTTCCTTTAAACGTTTTTTATAATTAATTAAAAATCTTGACCTCTTGCTGTCCTCACTCTTGAACTCCACCGTTCACCTTTTGCCAAGTTTGTTCAGTTGCTAAAATAGACACAAAAGCCGAGGTGCTACCTCTGGTGTGTGTGGTCTGCTGTAATTCAGGATGGTGCATCGCCCACGCACACACACAGAAAAACATTTTGGGATATGGCCACAGAGCAAGACGGTGTTTAGACTACCCACAATCCCCTCCTCCCGTCCACTGGGCTGCACATCTCCCGCGCTCAGAACATGGGCCAGTGCCCTCAGCATTGGGTTCCTCCCTGTGTGCTGCCTGTAAGACTGAGAACATTGTGAAATGTTTACTGTCAGGATGAAAATAAATGTGCACAGGAGGACCTACAGTGAAATATTACAACCCTGAGAGAAAACCTTGATAAGAATGTAAATGGAGCAGTAGTAGACAAGGCTGTCAGCATACGGCGTCAGATCTTCAGCTGTTTACAGTGTATATTAAATATGTCTGCTGAACATTTTGTTCATTAAGGTTTTGTTAAAAGCTGTGAAAAATGTTGACAATGCCATTGAAACTCTCTCCAGAGAGGGGGAAATGTTTTTGTTATACCTACATATATCCTTATTATTTTAGACTTTTTTCCCCTTGGAAACTTTTCTGTGCTCTACTCAGATTTAATCAAAAAAAAAAAGATAGCTCAAGTCGACCCTGAAAAAATGGCTGATAGAGTATACATCTCTCAGGGCTGCAGTTATTATTGCGTCTACAATATATATTTCCATATCCTCTCTCCATCTTTCGGTTTTGGTCACATGATGGATTGATTATAGTGTGTAAAGACTGGGCAAACTTCCATCACACTGTCACCAGTTTCAAATAACCATACTGAAAAACCAGCAGTTTAAGCAGCAGCTTTTCTTGTTTTTTTAAGACAACGTATAGCAGTGCTTTTTGTTAGTGTTTCATATTCCTCACCTCAATCACTCATCCTCCTCAATACAAAAAGTGATAATGATGTACCTTGCTTCATAATGGGTGTGAATGCATGTGTCCTCGCAGCTGGGGAAGGAAGGGTTACGTTGGTTGATGTGTCAGCTGAGGGAGGTGCTAACATGAGATTAAAAGGAAATCTGTGCAGGAGAAAGTCACATACTATAGATACATGTTAGACCTTATGTGTTGCTCAAAAGCCATAAATATATGTCAAGGGCTGAGTAGGCCTCTCTAATTGCTGTTTTTTTCTTCTTCAGTTGATTTACTTCACGAGACAAGGAGAGGCTTGTTTACCTGACCTGAGATCAGTGTGTGCAGTGTGTCAGTTGGAGAAAAGTGACCTCAGTGGAACAGCTCAGAGGGGACACCTAAACACTTTAGAGAAACCTCACTCAGAAAGCTCTCCTTGTGTACAGGGCTAAGACATGGGCCAAAACAGGCCAAGAAAAATTAGTCTTGAGCTGGAATTTAAAAAAAGATGAATTCCTCCAATAACACAACCCGAAACACAACTTGTAAAGGAAAACAAAAATGGGATGACAAGCATAATTCTGGCAAACACTGTGTATTCAGCAAGCTACACCATGCAGTATAAGTTTATGCTTCTGCCTCCAGTTTGGTAAAAAAAAATATTTGAGAATAGTAGAGGGACACAGTAGAACTGGCCTCGACGAGGAACCTGAAAAACTGTCTGGGCCAGTAATCTAACCCAGAGCTGTAATGTGTTTCTAATTTCTCATCTTTTTAACCAACCATTTCCACTTATTTATGGATTATTTAAAAGCCAGTAAAGTTATTTTAATAAGTTATTTCACAATGTAGCACCCCCCCAAAAAAAGGATGTTGCCCTACACATGCTGTTTTGCTTCATGGATTTTTGGGGGACATTTGTGGAAGATAACTAAACACTTAACATTAGCCTCTAACTATGTGTATCTTTTATTTATCATTATTATTATTGAACTCCAAATTATATCTTGGTATATATTCTACTCTATCTTTCTTCGTTTTACCTTGTTTAACTATGCTTTGCATGGTTATATGCTGCATAGTGAACAGTGGATGTTATTGTTAGATTATTGCATAAATGTTTAGCTGTTTCCTGTCACCCTGGATCTTAAGAATGCTTGTTTTGGTGTTTTTAATGTTACTTCATTGTCTACTGTCACTGTCCTTTGTTTGTAATAATGAGCCTGTTGATTAATTGGACTATTTCATTTAAAACATTTTTGAGAAGTCACAGTTGGAAAAGATAGGATATGAATGATAAAATTAATAATGGCTGAGTTCCATTTGGGTTCTTATTTTCAGGGTCCTGATTTTGCACATGCTGGCTCACTGTCACACTGTTGTGACTTATCAGGACACTTTTGGAGACATTATTAATGTTATTAGGAACTGTGCTTTTCCTACAATAACAAGTAAAAAGTCTGTTGTGAAAAAGATCTATTAGATTTAGGGTGTCTTGCCAAAGGACTTCAGCAGAAAGCAAAACAGCTGGCTGATAGTGGCATATGTACAGACTGATTAATGTTCTTTGTCTTTGTAAGTAAGTTAATGAAATGATTCATTAGCCATTTATAAGGTCATTATCTACAACTTATAAACCCTTTCTACTTGTTATGCCTTTTTAGGTCATGGTTCCCAATATTCTACAGAAGTTATCACTCACAGAATTTCCTATCGTCACTACTCACCAATTTATCTTGTAGGGGGAATTACTTACAGTTTCCTTTTAGAGCAGTAGCCCTGGATTTTCCACGGTTTAATGGTCTTTTTAAATGAGAAGACAGTGTTGTGTGTTCTCCTTAAAAATCATGTGCCGGCCACATGGACGCCGCGATGACATCACCCCAGGGCGACACGACAACACCACGCTAAAAGGGCTTCATTCACAACTGCTGTTTAACTGGTGCTAAATAACGCCTGCGCAAGTTAAATAGAAGGTGTCTTCGCCACTGCAAGCTGTCCACAAACAGACGCAACCCCGCATTCATTTGCAAAGCATTATATATGGGTAGTTATTACAGTGGCGCATCCATCACTTGAAATACAAAAGTAGGGAGAAGGGGATTAAGGAGAATGAGCTTGCCAGGCCAGATTTACCATGGAGGAGGAGGAGCGAGAATTTGTGGTGTTTGCAGAAGGATGTGCTGCTTCATATGCTGGACAAGGCAGGATTATTGTTAAAGTGCTGCTATGGCTTGTGAGGACATGCCTTCACCCCTTTTCTTAACCGCAGACACACACATGCACATGCACACACACTGATTGAGGCTCAAGCACCCCTCCCCCCACATTTATCATCTTTCCCATTTTGCAATACACATAAGAACAGAAACAAACACACCTCTCCTCTACTTTCCCCAACCTCAGTGTGTGTGTGTGTTTGGTGGGGGTGGGGGTGGGGGGACTACATATCAATGTGTGACATCACCTCTGAGTTGCACCCGTTACCAAGGTGATGGAATTTTTTTTCTGGTTCTATTTTTGTGAAATAGAAACCGGGGGGAAAAAAGAGATCGGGCAAGGATCGCCATGTCCTTTTGCTCAAGGGCATCAGGTTAGAACCATTATGCAAATAGTCTGTCTGTCTATACATTTAGAATTATTACAGAGAGACAAATAATCACACTGAGGAAGTCTATTTTGGCTGCAGCTATCCATGTGCTGTCCATTAGCCTATTTGTAAATGTCCCCTTCATGTGCTGCAGTGCTGCAGTATTCTGCATAACTACTCCTTTGTACGGTGTCCCCTCAGCCTGCAGCAGCATTGGAGAAATAAAGGACTATGCAGAAAATAAATAGAACTGCATCGAATATGAAGTGATTTTACAGAGTTGTGGTTTGGGGAAAAATTGTGGGCATTTATGGCTGTGTGTGTTTGATAGATAAGGAGAGAGAGGAGAGGCTGAAAAGGAGACACAGAGAGAGTCTAGTCAAGTGTCTGCCGGCTGCATTTACAGAATAGCTCTTATCAGATGTGAGCAGTCGCAAAGTCAGACGGGAGGAAAAGACCATGCACACAGTCACTGTGCTAATCATGAAGGATTGTTTCAGAGAAGAGAGTCAGCCAAACATCCCATGAGGCATCTGCCTTTCTCTGCAGAGTGCTTTTTTTTCTTATAATCGCAGGCTGACAGACTGGAGCTTGTGATCACTCATCACCGCAGCTCCACCAAGGAACAGGAAGCAAGGAGGATCCTCAAACACCACAGAGCTGCTTAAAAAATCTGAGCTCTGGGCAGGAGAGAGGACAGACATGCACAGGTGCTGCTAGAGGGAGAGCAAAGGGAGTGAGAACAGAGTAAGGGAGAGAAAGAAAGAGAGAGAGAGGGAGAAAGAAGAGGGGGGAGTGAGGGGAGGTGTAGGAGGAGACTTGACTTGCTTCAGAGGGGAATAGGAGCCGGAGAGCAATTCCAAAACAGCTGTCCGGCAGACGTCCCAGTCGACAGAAGTGCAGCCCCGAGGCAGAGACAGGAGGCAGGGCAGTGTCAACAAGCCACGGGAGCAGCACAGCAGCCACTGAACACACACATCAACCAGGGGATTGCAGCATTCAGGAGAACACCAGCGATACCTGAGAAGGATCAGGCTCTCCCCACTGGAATATCTGAGGTGAGTGAGAGCAGCAACATGTTTTAGTTCATATACTTGTGGTCCAGTAATCTGAATAAGCGGATGGGATAATGTTGCTGCAGTTGACCTGCTGTCATGTTCAGCGTGTAGGTTTTTAATCAGAGTCTTCGTGAATGTCTGGAGCAGAATGCCACATTGCCTAGTAACAGTGATTCATGTGAAAGCGTGCATGGTAAGTTCAGTTTGTACGGGAACGTCTGTCCGGCTCTCATACATGTAACACAAGAGCCAAACTGTTTGGAGCAACATGATATCCTCCCCTCTTTCCAAGAGAGACATTTTTAGTCCGACTACACGCTTAAGGCATGTTCCTCTAAAATGCAGAGTTGGTTTTGCCTTTATCTCTGGAGGGGAGCAGATTTGGAGGAGGTTTTCTTTATGGGTAAACTGGGAGGAAACCACTATTTTTTGTTTTGCCAGCATGTGTTGACATTCCCTTCATGTTTCATGTGCTTTGATTTGGCTTCCTGCTCATCTCTGCCAAGGATAACTCTGGCAAGTGCTGGCCATGCTTATGGGTGGCACAAGGGGAGCAAGAAAGAAAGACAGAATAAATACTCCACCCTGCTACTCACCCCAGTCCCAGTACTGCCACCAGGCCCCCGAAAGCAAGGCCTTTGCCTATAATTGAGGTTTTTTTATGTAACAAAAAGCTCAGTCTATTCTTTAAGGCTACCATTACACTCTGTGGTATGTGGATATGCTTTTTATAACAGCCCCAAAGAGAGGGTCTTTCTGCTATTCAAAGACGTGATAGGAGTCAAGGCCACGGTTAGCTGTTAGACGGGGAGCATTCAGACACTTCAAACTTCTGTGAGGTTGCTTTGTAGACAGAGTTGGAGGAATGTGTCTCCTACGCGCCAATGATGTGACACTGACCACAACTCATAGAGCAGTGCAGGATAGTATGTTGTTTTTCAACAGCACCAATGTGTAACGTCAGCACAGTCATCTCATCATGAGAAGGAATATTTAGGGGGTGCACGGGTTCTATTTTAAAGAATGGGATAGTCATATCCAGGTCATATTTTGAACAGCTGCTCTCCTGGGTCTTTCTCTGTACGTCCCTCATCGCCAGCTCTACAGCAGTTTAGCTAATACTCCACTGTAAAGCATCATCAAATGTTGTTTAGACTACAGTAGGGTTTCACTGCCTCCAAGAATATACTGACCCAGTTATACCACACGTGACTTTTAGGTGTCTAGAAATACCCAGACAAATCACGAGCCGTTAGTTTAATTACCAGATACCAACCCCATATTTATCTGCCCCACACTCAAACTTTCATCACCTCGCCCCCTCTGCTGCCCCCCCTCACTAGTAACTAACCCTCCTAGCACGAACCGATGAGGCAAAGCTCCATTTTTAAAGAGGCTGGAGTGGCTCCAGATCACTTCATGCCCAGACAGATAGCTGTTGCTGACCCAATGACACAGCGGCTTTATCCTCTAGCTCCCATTATGACTGGGTGGCTGCTCAGTAAAGCAATTCTGAAAGGCAGGCACCATCAGATCCCCACTTCCCCAGAGGTGTAAACGAAACCTGCGGCCGCATTCTGCAGCGGCGGCGCCGCCTGGCTCGGACAGATTGACACGTGCCACGCCATCTCTTTTTGGAGCAGGTCCAAAAGGAGGCCTTGGCTTGGAGATAAAACAGAATACACCTGCTCACCTATTACCAGCCTACAAAGACACAAACGGATTTATTGGGTCAGCAGGCCATGAGGGGCGATCCTAGGATATCCTGAGCTGTAATTGATGAATTTCCTTTTCGGCCAACACAAGCTTATCTAACCTTGCCTACACTCTGGAGATATTCCACATGCGCTCAAATCAATGATGATTTACTCAATCTCTCATTAAATGAACCTTCATACTGGATGTGCAGCAGCTCCCTAAAAGATGGACATGAGGATATTGTTTTTCAAACTTTGCTGTTGGCCTCTGGAATTCCATTCATTTTGCCATATAAGCCAAACTGAGCACCAACAGGATGGCTGATATGAAGGTCAGAGCTTCAGGCTTTCACCATACCAGCTGACTTCTCACAGGCCACAAGTGTTGACCTTGGGCAGGATGCACAGCAGATGTCACCCCCATGAGAGCTGAGAGAGTTGGATTGCTCGTCTGCTCGAGGATTTCCTATAGGTTTTGTCAGCAGTATTGATTTTAACCAGCATTATCATCTATCATAATGCATGGGCTGTGTGTTTTCTCGTGCCATTGGAGAGCAGAGGGTCCACACAGACCAGACAGCTGTTATATTGTCATTCGGACAGACCAATAATCAATAGGTATGATTGATAGGAAGTGTTTCAGCCAGAAGTGCAGCGGGGACCGCCTGTTCTTGGGAAGAGTAAAACAAAAGCTAATACAGATATAGATATGTGCACTCAAAGCCCACAGGAAGCAGCTTTTGGCTTAATGGTGCATTTCTTTCGCTTCCTATCCAATATCCAAGCCCAGTTTCCCACTGCAGTGAGCATCAGCTGTCAAGGTCAGAAAGGACTGAGGTGCAGCAGCGAAAGGGAGAGATACTTAAAAAAAACAAGTGGGAGGAAGAGAAACGGAGGGAAAAAATAGAGAAAAACTTGAGCTTAACAAGTAAAGGATTTTGCCCCCCTCAACTCTCCCCTTCATCAAACACTGCAGCACTCCTCTTCCCCTTTCATTCCTCTCCCCCACTATTAGCAAACAAACACGCTCTCCTCCGCACACATGGCCTGCATTCAAAACCGCTATCTCTCACGAGCGCAGTCAGGCACCTCGCACAAACACTCACACTCACACCGGCACTCGAATACACGAGGACCCTCGGAGAGCAGTGTTGCCGTTCAACACACTCACACATGTTCTGCATCCCTCAGTGTTTGTCATGGCTATATATAGCCCCATAGTGCTTTCTGGGTGAAAGGTTTATTTGTGCTGTAATGGCATCCCCTAAAGGGAGACTTCATCTTGCACTCTTCATCCGACACAGTTTAATGAAAGTTGTGGCTTTCAAAAGGACGACATCGATGCTGTGACACTTCTTCAAACAGACACAAGAATCCATGTTGAACATGTGGTGTCAGTGCACAGCTTTCCAGCCTGCGATTTGGACTCAAACAAGTGTCTGTCTCTCTGGCTCCACACTAATGTGCCTGCTGAATAAACATAGCCTACTTAAAGTGTCTCTGATAAGGCTGATGCAGTGCGTCGCTATGGAGTTGGTTGCAGCAGGAATGTGGATGTTTTCTCAGTGAAACCTTTTTTTTCGGGTGGAGGGGGTGGTGGACTTGACCGCCCAGGCACTTTTGTGCAGCGGTGCACTCTGTCAGACGGTCACTGCTGACGGACCTCTCATAAGTAAATATGTCTATAAATGGGCAAGCTCTCTCCTCACTGGTGCTCTCTTCCACCCCCCACTCCCCATCACACACACTGTCAACTCCCTACCTCCGCAGAGTGTTTTTTTCCCCTTCTCTTCGGTTGCTATGTCATTTCAAACGGTCAAACCAATTCTCCCCTCTTTTTACATCCTACATTAGGCTGGCTGCCACCGTGGTGTAGTGGAAAAGCTCTGAGAGGCCAGCGTGCAATCAGGCACCTTTTTTTATTAAATCCAGTACCCCCTTCATGTTTAACCATCCTGATGTATTGTGCAAGCGAGTAGGTATCTCTGCACTTATTAAATTCACCTCATCAAAGCCAAATCAATTCACAATCTGCATCACCTTCTTTCTTAAGATCCTCTAACCCCTCGCTCTATCTCTCACACAATCCCCCTAAACCCCTTAAACCCCTTTCCTCCCTCTTTCTCCCCCCTGGTCCATCTCTCTCTCTATCTCTGTGCGTGTCTGTGCAGTAGTTCACTCCTAAAACAAGCTGCCCTGCTCTGATCCTACTAAAGTCCCCTTTTGCTTCTCCTCTCCCAATCTGCGGTCCAGCTGTTCCACATTAGCACATCTAGAGTTGTGGAGGCCAAAGGAGGCTCATGTGTGGAAATGTGAATAGAGCAGCAGAAAGCTTTATACCCAGGACTCATCCTCCTCTACTCTGGCTTTCAAACTCACCAGATGCAAGATGAGGATGAGGATTTTTTTTTTTTTGCAGGATAGAGACTTTATTTCTGGAATCTGTGTTGGTGACCAGATTTCACTTTCAGGAAAGTAGGATTCACGCTTTGGACCAGTGGCAGCAAACATCAAAGGGAACCTTTCTGGAAATCTGTCAATGAGTCCATGTTTTAAGGGAAATGCTGACATACTCTGTATTTGTCTCTGCTTTCAGGAAAGGGACCCTTTGACCTTTCTGCAGCACCAGACATCACCAGTGCTGCTTGGAATCCTGTTTCCTAATCGATGCCGCAATTGCTGAAATTATTTTTGGAGTCCTGTCTGACCGGTGTGTTACTGAGAATGTAACCTGAGCCTTGCCCCATTGGAACTGTAACGTCCAGTAATTATAGAGCATTTCCGACTTTTCTATCCTGCATATCTGAGCTCTCCTCCGCAGTAACAGCCATGCCAGCAAAAGCACCCATATACCTGAAACCCACCAATAATAAGAAGGGGAAAAAATGTCGCCTCAGAGATATGTTGTCCCCAGACATGATCAGTCCACCACTCGGGGACTTTCGCCACACAATCCACATTGGCAGGGGTGGGGAGAGAGACGCCTTTGGAGACATGTCTTTCCTCCAGGGAAAGTATGAGCTCCTACCAGGCAAAGGAGACATCCACCCTCAGTATGGCATCCAAAGTGAGTTTCTTCGAGCAAACAGCACAGGTGATGCTTCCTTTGCTGAGACTCCCTCTCCAGTACTCAAGAATGCAATCTCCCTCCCAACTATTGGTGGATGCCAGGCCCTCACCCTTCCTCTTATCTCTTCCACGGTGTTCCCCATGCCCCCAGAGCCACTGGAGGACATCATGGGGCCTACAGCTTCCATGAAACCTGACAGCGCTGAGGAGGTTGAGATCCTGCATATGGATGCTCTGTTGTGCTCGATGGATGTCTTCAGCAGCGAGCCATCTTCTCCCTCCACAGATATCCAGTCCAAGCCTGACGTGCTCTTGGATCTGCTGGAAAACTCAGAAAAGTCCACCTCCAAAGCAGTTGCCAAAGCTAACAAAATAAACAAGAGTGAAAGCAGATTTGACAAGCCATCATCCTACTGTATCAATGGCCATGGCAAAAGCATCTACAAAGCTAATGGAAGCCTGAACAGCAACACAAGCACTGAGAGCTTTGGCAGCTTTGATGGTAAAGGGGACTTCCAAATCAAGACCTGCAATGGCAGTACAAGTCTCAATGGCAATGGCAACTGCAATGGTTATGGACACTTTAACAATGACATTACCCTGGGCTTAAAGCAGGAGCTCTCAAAATGCACCAGAGAGTGGGTGGATAGGGACAGTGGCGTGGAGGAGGGCCGCATCTGTGATTTTGAGTTTGAGTTTTCCAAGGAGAAGAGCACGTCGCAGGATTCCCTCACCCAGATCACGGGGTCATTCCTCTCCCTCGAACTTGATCTGGGCCCATCCATCCTGGATGATGTGCTCAACATAATGGATAAACCCGCAGTGAAGAGCAGGCCTTGAGCTGCGCTGAGGCCCCAGGAGGAGAAAGGGAATTTTTAAACTATAGCCATGAGGAGAGAAAGACTCACAAAGCAATCAAAATGGTGTCTGGATATATCATTAAGATGAAAATGAGCTACAATAGACAGAGCTGCTTATGTTTTTATTGTCAAAACATATAACTATTCTAGCTTCTATGGAGTGTTGATTCTTCTATTATTTTTTTCCGTTTGCCATGCCAGCCGCATGATTAGGATGCATGTGATAGTGAGTTACAGCTAAAACACAGCCATCGTGCCTTTGATTTTGAACTTCTGTAGAAATGCAACATGATAGATTTGTGTTTTGCTGACTTCCACAGTATGTACAAGATTACTTTGAGGTCCTTTGTTTTTTTACACGCTCAGTCTCTCCATGAACATATAGCATTTTGTGACTTTAAGTGTGGTTAACGAAGCACTGTTTTGTTTGTCACATAATTCATTTGCCACATGACTATTTCAAACAGCAGAACACTATGCATATTTGTGTTTTTAAAATTGTAACACAAATAAATTAATTTTGTCCTATGCTGGCCAATTTTTTTGCAGGGAATGTGTGCATTTGCCAGAACTGAGAATTAATTCCAAAAAATGATTGTAACAAGATAACTCCAACAAAGGCTGAAAATCAGAACGATGCTGGGAAAAGTTAAAGCATGAGAGGGAAAAGACAAACAAAAAAGATACCAAAGAAAGAAAGAAAGCAAGAGCAGACCGACTGACAGAAAGAAGGGTAGAATGGATTTATTTTCTCGCCTCTGACATTCCTTACATTCTGCTTCTCTGCCCTGCAGTGGGAGCACCGGTGGGCCTTCATCTGCCCAACTAGGCGCCTGTTCCATTTGTTTGCGTGTGGACAGGACAGGCAGAGGAGGGGTCTTTGAAATTCCCCTCATTCCAGCCACAGAGCACAAGTGTCCAGGACCAGGCATAAATCAGCTGTTTCAAGAGAGGAGGGAGGGCTTCGGTCTTAGAGCCACGCTATCTATCAGCGAGGCTGTATAGAGAGATGAGGCTATAAAACACATGCTTACAACCCACAGGCAAACTTTGGTCAGTGCTGAGTGATAGATGAGCCCTCTGCTTCTGTCTGATTACAATAAAGATATGTTGACCCAGCAGTGTCGAAGAAACAGTCTAAACGTGCGGGGCAGCAGTGATTACATACATGCAGCCCCTTGAACTCAGCCACCTCTCAGCAGTAGCCTCCTCAGTCTGATCTTCTGTCCCCCTGGGCCCTTCAGTGTAGACATGAAGTGTAGGTCATAACAAGATCCTATGGAGGCTTATAACAGGCTTCCCCAAAACACCCACGCGCCACTTTGTCATGTTTATACAGTGAAAACAACCTCATCTTGACTGTGTCTGTTAGAGAGCTAATTTCATATGCAAATGATTGTCTGGTTTCGATTCCACCTCTGTCATTGAGCAGGCCGATGTGGCGAACCTCTCTCGAATCCCTCGGAGGCCTCAGAATGTCCGTAAACAACCGCAACCAGCCCAGCCGTGGCATCTCATGCTGCTGTAAAACCAGATGTTAGAGGAGACATGAACATCTCCCCGTGCAAGGAAACCCATGTCATGGCAGATGCCTCAGCCACCGGAAAATCCCAGCATTAGTGCCAAAGAGTTTGCATACGCTGAGCTGAAGTATGCAACCAAGTAATGAAAACCTTGGCTGTCAAGGTAATTACTATGCTTATACCTGCAATGGTACAGTACTGCTTCAATGACAGCCTTCGTTTTGACAGGCGTACACCCCAAGAAAACTGCCTTTGGTTTTACAAAGGTCTCTCGACCACAGCACTGTAAGAGAGTTGTGTAACATATTAGAAGTATTTCTGTAGAGATGCCAAAGCTCTCAGACACAAAATACCAGGAAATACCACTGTTTTATGAAATCCAAAGCAAGTACTCAACATATGTTACACTCCGAACACTGTTCTGTTATTGAGTGCTCTACATGAAATACAGAGCGAAGATATTTTGTTTGTTTAACCGACCAGTTGGCTTTGGGCCCTCATTTTGTGGAGATTTGTCTTATGTAAGATTGATGTTGCTTTTTTTCAAATCCTAGATAACAAATCATCTGTATCAAAATTGCACAACTTGAACAGTGCATTGGCTACCGGCAGACACAGACTGTCTTGTCTTGTTTCTGGATTCAGTCTTCTCTGGGAGCCTGAGGGCAGACAAGAAACTATGAGAGAAGGAAGGTAGAAGTAGTTGTGGTGGAGTGTTTCTCATTACCACAGGGCCGAGGTGGAAGTTTGACCTAAAGAAACCTTGACTCCCAACTGCCTCTGATATTCCATGTTAACACTACAACAACGCTGTACAGCAACACAATCAGGCACCCACACTGTGACACCCACATTCGGAGAGAACAATATTCCACTTGTTTTACTAGCAAGTCACTACAAAGTGTAGCTTAGCTTGGTGTTTTTCTGTTTTTCTGCTTGCATGAATCTCCCTTGAGATAAATTCAAAGAAATAATTAAAAAAAACAAAAAAAACCTGTGTTCAAAATTTTTTTGTGCAGCCAAACTGGTGTTGCACACAAGGGAGGGACTGCAAAATTGGTGACGTTAGCCGAGAGGGAGGTGACACGGGTGTTGCCACTACCTGCTGCCTTGTAATTTCCCAACCAGTTGCTTTTCTTGACAAAAAACAGAAAAAACAATTACTCAATTCTGTCCCCTTGACTTTGAAGTTGTGGTTTAGTAGGCTGATGAGGAAAAAAACAAAACATACATACATTTTCAAGCATGATAGCATGTTCTGGTTTATGATGATGTGGAAATATACACATCTTGGTATGTGACAAGTATGCACACAAAGGCTATTCGCTCAGAACATATGCACTTACAATACAAGGTAAATCATTCAATAACATTTCATGAACGTTCTTCCAGCCCATCAGTGATCCGGGGGATCCATCTCCTCAGTTTCCTGGGCTAAGGTGAAGCTGTCAGTTCACAGATGAATAAGCTTTGGCCCAGAGGCCCCCGGTGCCAAAGAAAGCACAGCTCAGACCCAGCAAAATTTTCCACCCAACCTCTACAACAGAGCCACATAATGTGCACACTGTCTTTCACACTGAGGTGTTGGTGAAGGAGCCCCTCATAGCCGGGCTTGAGCTGTGTCAGGCGGATGAGAGGGGAAACTTTAATAAGATGTTTCCCCTGTTCACTGGCTCAAGATGGAGACAGCAGGGACATGAGCAGCAGAATAAAGCACCTCTTGTCTTCACCTGCTGTAAATGTTCTACAGCGTAGGAGACCAAACTCAGATACAGTACTTTCCATCCAGCCAGAAGACTAGGCAGGAGGTAAAATCTGAGGTATGAGTCCAGCTTTTCTCAGAAGTATTATTGCTAAATATTTCTCTTGCTTGCTGGAGAGATATCATTCATTGTTGATACAAATTGTACATGCTCCGAATTTGAATGCCATGACTATGATAATTGGGGCCTCCGGAGAAGAAATTTTTTAGGAACATTTACTTTGGGATGCTGAGCATGGAGCTTGGACTAAAGCGTTCTGCAGATCTGCTGATCTAGCAGCGTAGAGCTGCGGCTCCCTTTCAAAAGACAACAACAGGGGAGAGCAGAGAGACCTTACTCTCAGGGGTGAATAAAATGAGCCCGAGCAGGAGCTGATGCAGTGCAGATACGAGCAGGCTCACATGCAGTTTGGTCTGGCAGGCAGTGGATACCTCAGGTTCCCTGTGCTGTTGACTGTTGTTTGGCTGACAGTAACCATGGCGAGTTGAGTTTGTATCTTCAGCACGTGAGGGCTGAGCTGGAAGGAGGGCAGAGAGTTAAACAGAGCAGCTTCACCTCAGAGGCAACAGAATACCTCTTTGAGAAAACACAGGCGCCGTTAATCGTGGTGCCACGCTATGTAGAGCAAAACAAGAGCTACTGTATGCTTAATCATGTACTTCATTTTCTAATGTGCATAATAAGTTTTGGGTTATATTCACTGGGCAGTCAGAATAATACCTCTTCAAAAAGTTTTCATATGCCTGTTTCTGCAGTTACAGCTATTATGTGCAATTTGAAAAGTTAATGACAGTATTGGATGCTGATTATTTTTAATTTGTATACTTTATAAATTGGTATAATTTGGCATTGAGTATCACAGACCAGTGAAGAATAGGGCTCAGTATGTCATTAATCATGTTGCAGGATTTCTGAGTGAAACAGTTATGATATAGTTAATGTGTCTGTGAGCCGTGTCACTGTGTACAGACACAACACAAGGAAATGCATCAACTTTCAAGTCATTCATGTATGGTAAAGAGTGATCATTCGAAGTCAACTATGTTTTTTGACACTTTAGGGGCCTGGAGCTTTACCCAATCAGAGAATTTAAGTTTGAATTAAAAGGGAGACAATGTTATTTTTGATTATTAAACACAACCTTGCTATTACGAATGAAACTTGAGTTTATAAACAATTAGATGCTTGTTCTGCTCAGTTCAAACCATCCAGGGCTTTTGCTGCTACTGACTGACTTGATCTGGTATGACCAGCAGCATGTAGTGATTAATGTTAGCTAATTTATTGACAAATTTATAATAGATGCTGCTGTGAGTTAGTATACAGGCTTTTTGACATTTCCCTGCTTGTTTTTCTGTAACACTATGATTTGCCCCTGAAGATTACTGTATTGTAGCCTCACCATGAAATGCTTTTGCTAAATTTACATCAGCTTGCTTAAATCCAGTCCTTCAAATTATGTCATTTATTAGCCAATAGTTTATGCTAGAATTGAAATGAACATGTCTGATACCAAAACCATTTATTGTCTAGTTACTTTATGTTACAAATCTGATTTACTGTTTGGGTCCTGCCATTTAAAGACAATTGCCGGGTGCTACAGTACGGAGAATTTTTCCAGATAGACACTAGATACTGTACATTACTCTGTTAGGCTCAGCCTCAGCCAGTGACATTCACTCTCTTCCTGTCAGCTTTATGATAAATACTGCAAGGGTGCTCTGAGACACCAGGTCTAGCACAAAGTCTATGCTCTCCATTTTAATCGGCTTAATGTACAACAACCCCTACACTGAAAACAATCCATGAATTATTCATATTTACTCCTATTTATTCCAGCTTGGGAAGAATGGGAGTGTGACTAAGCCCAGTAGGATGGGCCAGTAATGAATGCGGTCTGTATCTCAGCTCTCCTTCTAAGGCAGCACGAGGGAATGAAACCAAATTCAGTGATCATGTGAGTCTTCCTAAGATCACCCTTGTCTATATTTTGTCTTCTTTTCAAATGGCATGCTCCCAAACCAGGGCAGCAGCTGCCTGTCGGGGTGCTCTCCTTCATCCTGCAATCTATATTCACCCATAGGAGGTATTTATATATTTGCTCTTTGCTGCATTTCCTCCAGACAACCCTCTGAGAATTCCCTCAGTGCCATGCAGAGTGGTTGGGTGTGAAATGGGAATGAGCTTAGGGGTGTCTCCCCTTATAGATGTGGGTGACATCACTTGCCATCTTTTCCTTTCGCAGGTCAACAACATCTCTGCCACCCGTATGAGGTGACTGTACCCAGTCACCTTCTGATGTCCAATAATGAGGCAGGGTCATTGAGTTGTAGTGGGATTGGCATTCATTGGTGGATACACACCCTCCTAAGAAAAGCTTCAATGTTGTTATAAGCAAAATATTTTTGCTTTTCTGTAGCATTATATAATTATATGATAAGTCTGGAGCCACACAATTTTATCTTCATCTGTCTAGTTTATATCATCTTACTTGTGTTCAACAATTTGGGACATATTTTATGTCGATACGTTTTCCTTCCAAGAGTTAGATGAGAAAACCAATACCACTGTATAACTTAATTTACAGTATTTCAGTATTGTGAGTACAAGGCTAGCAGTCAGGGTAAACAACTACCTGTATGAATGCAATATTAAGTGATTCTGTCTTAAGGTTTTGGAGCTTTACTAAGTGGGAGACACTGTCGTTCTCAGAAATTCTTGGACTCAGATTACAGCTCGGAGTCTGCCATGAATGTTTCATTCTGATATAATCATGATATTAAACATGTGACTTGAAGCATTGCATTTGGCATACAGAAATGAGAGGGTGGGTTGTCTTCTCATCTCTCTGAAATACAATGAGCATAATTTTCAAGATGTTAATCTATTGTCATGAAAAATTACATCCTTCAGGTACTCCACTGACAGTGAACAGGGAACTGACTGTGTTGATTCATAGGCAGTTGCACCCTGATGAGCATTATTTAGTGCTTTTAGCACTCTGGGGGTCTCTCTATAAGTTCATAGCTCTAAAGTTGCAAAACTAATCACATTGCCAGAATATTACTTGGCTTTAGAAAGTTAGCCTGCTGTTCATTTTAAATTGAGTTGCTTCTGCTGAATTCCTGACTGTTATTTCTGCAAGAGGGATGACTCAGTACTTGAACTGTCCAAGCATACAGTGGCAGCTGCAGTACATTTTTAAGGGAGGAGTAGAATAGAGCCTTTCCTTACTGATGCCAGCGATGTCTTGTGACATCAAGTGTATTTGTTAGAGATATGATGTGAGCTCTACCTGTTTGAGAACTACACAGATACAGAAAGCGTAGCTCATGAAACCAACAAGTGTTCAGGTCAGAGGACTACATTCCTGGAGTTATGGCAGACAGCCTTCAGGATTCTGCCTTTTAAGGTAAGACCCCACTCTGTTTCTCCTTATCCCCGTGCAGGCCCGATCTCTGTGTCTCCCGGGGGGGGCTCACTGGGTGCCCCAGGGTCTCCTTTTATAAGTTGTCACCAGCCAGTCATGCGATCACATCTGCAGGAAATCTCTGAGCAGGTTCTTTTCCTATACGACCCTAAAAAGAAACAGCAGCTGGCGGCCATTCATTTTACGCTTTGTTTGGAGGAGCTTTTACACTTTAGGTTTGCACAGTTGAATTACGGCCGCGCAGTAAAGCGGAACAACACACGACATGGAGAGAAAGAGAGAGAGCAAAGCACACATCTCCAAACTTCCAATTTTAGAAAAAAGGCGGAAGAGTTATGAATGAGTGTTGATGATATTCTCACAGTGCAGTGACCTCTGTCCTGCTCTCAAGAGCTGTATTGTGCTTCCACCTGAAACGCACCACGCCACGTCTGCGAAAGTCATCTCATTTCCATTTGACACCATGGGGAGTAAAGCAATATAAGAGCTTATACTCTTTCACTGGCTTGTCAATCATCTGAGAGGACGGAGGAGCCCTGGCTCTCTTCATAACCCCCGTCAACATTAAGAATGTCTTGGAAAGAGTCCCGGTATGCATCAGGATCAACATTTAATGACTACCAAGAGTTTTAACATTGAACAATAGGAGTCAATGTCTGAATGTGGTTATCGCAGAGGATGTCTCAATAACTCAAAGCAAAATGACATATTTTCTTCAAATATTTCCCTATCAAAATATACCTTTAAATCGCTTCCCTGTAAGCCTGTGATTCAAGTTATGAAATCTACACTCAGCTGACAGGAGAAAACAGTAAAACCAGTGAGCCCTCTACAGGTAAATTGTGACATAACACTGAATAACACGCCATACCAAATAGTTTTGGTATGTTCACTTTCCCATTTACCTCAGGTTTCCTTTGCTGATGGCATGACATTGTTCTACAACAGCCTCATTAATCCCGCACATCAATTCTTACATAAATGACCTTTCCCAAGGATCACAGGTCACAGGGTCTTCTCTTTCTTGCAAGAGGGGAAAAATACCAACGATGTAGTCTCCCAGACGCAAATTTCTTTTTTCCCCTGAAGGTCAGCAGGCTTGAAGAACATGACATTTTGTGAGAAATATCCCAAACCAAAGATGGATCACTGAGGTCAAAGTTAATGAAATCTGAGGGCCTGATTCTGGCTGATGGATGCTCCTTTGCTGTCCCATCTTTGAAAAAATATCCATATGTCAAAGTGATAGTTTATTGATAGTTCATCAGATTAGGCAATCACATACAGAAGGAAACTCCCATAGCTAGTAGTAGTGTTCCAGCGATCACAATGTTAAAATCAGGTGGAGGAAACATGAGGAATCACTGAAAAACAGGCAAAGCTGGAAATCTAGCCTGGGTAGAGAACTAAGACAATCTGGCAAACAGGAAATGAACTACAAGAAGTATAAACAATAACTGGTCTGATTGGATCATTGGACACAGGTGAAGAGAAAAACTGGTGGGAAACTGGACCGAAGGCAGAAAGTAAAAAAAAAAAAAAGCATAATGGTAAACAAATACAAAGAACAAGCAAAACAGCAAGTGAGGACATCAGTCATGTCCATGCACAACATTGCAAATTGCATGAGGGGCTGGGAAGGAGCAGAAAATACCTCAGCATTATTGAATAGTACATTTTAATTTGAAAAGACAATAAAATTTGGACATTGACTATGCAGTATTCACATGACCTGGGTGTGCTCCAGAAGTTAACTGTGTCTGATTTGCCCTCAAGCCTGCTGAGGAGGCTGACATACACAGAGCTACCGCTTCTCATTGATAATTCAGCACTGGCGATGATTGTGAGCATTTGGAGCCTTCTCATCTCTAATTGTGGATATATTCACTAAGCACAAGCATCAAAAGACATAGCTTAAAAAGACCAAAAGACCATTATAAAACTTGTATTCATTTATTTCAAATTTGATGTGAATATTTACCATTAATACCAAAAATTCACACCCCTTCTATTACAGATGCTGCATGTGACGCCCTCTTGACTTATCCCTGAGTTTCCTGTCAGTCTAGGCTGCCATCATCTGCCAGATGTTTGGGTTCCTAAACGTAATGCCTGGTTCTTTGATAACAGAGTGAGGTTTTTCATGTAAGGGGGAATGGGCAACTGCCACAGTGAAGCATCAGACGATGGTGTGCAGCACCCTCTGCTGTCCCACAGGATCTGTCTCCAGCTCATCGAAACCTGGTCATTAACCATCTGAAGGCAGCCTCATTTAACAAAAGGGCTTAGTAATCATAGATTTAATTTTATTAAGAGGATTTTTTCTTTTGCTGGCATGAAGCTGACCTCCAGACCACCCAGACTTGCGTTCAATAGAACATTCCTGACTTATGAATGTCAAACACAATTAGGTTTGAATATGTCCTCCTTAATTCCTGGGACCAAGATCCTTTGGGTAGAGGAGATTCATATGTTTTATAGTACATTAAATTTACTATAGATATTCTGTCTATTCTACATGGATCTATTTTATGCATTTGTCTTGTCATTGTCTATTGTGAAACCATTGTCATTACTGAATGGAAAGTGTTTCAGCAGTCAAAGCATGATGACAATACAGATTAACATTTTTGTGCTTTCACCCCACAAATCAGAAGGTCCTAAGAGTCGAGCTACATCCATCTTTCATTGTGGGGTCAGGTCAGAGGTGATCCTTGGAGCTAAACCCTGGAAGCACATAGTGATCTCTTTGGGTGGCCGATGAAACAGGAAGATAAGACTGAACTGCATCACAGGGTGTAAGGAGTAGAGACACATGAGTCACACGAGGATGATACAATGATAACGTTTAGATTGTTTTTTCAGATATTCTGCAGGTGAAGTCATTGAAATACTGTGCTGTACTCAAGGGTAACTCTAGAGCTTTTTTAGACAAGTTATATTTTACTAATGACATTATCTGGTTGGCACTTCCCTCGCAGGGCAGGGAGAGGAAGAATGAAAATGACTCAACTATTTTGTGGTCTGGCCTGATCCCAAGCTCCCAAGTCCTTTTGCATGCAACCTGCTAATTCGTTCGGCTGGCTAACGACCCGCTTGCGTGCCAGTTGATCATTAGCGCCCCGTCAGAAACGGTCACCAAACATGTCACATGCCCCCTGGTCTCTATTCGGGGTCGACTGTGGCGGGGGCCCGTGTACGAGCGGCAGTGGCCGTGACACATGCAGCCAAAGAAAACTGAACAAATGAGCTGTGACAAGCTGCTAATAAAAGCAACAAAGACTCATGTTTATACGATTTCTGTCTGATTTGAACAAAATAGACCACCAAAATGTGATTGTAGATCTGAGGCACCTGGTGGACTGTGATTTACAAAATTCTGCTGGTTGGACAGATTAAAGCCTTTAAGGGATTAAAAAAAGCACAAAGAACAAACATATTCTGACAAATATATTTATCCCAAAGATCTCACTGACCATATTTATACCAGCACTGACCCTATGGAAAGGGGCTGCAGGGCATCTGGATTCAAATAAATATATACATTTTGTAACATGTCCAAACTCACTCTTATTACATTATAACCATTTATCATCTTACTTATGGTGTCGGTTCATATACAAATAAACCAACATCAGTGTGCCCTGTTAAATCAAATGTGTTAACAAAAATCACACCACTTTGCTGTATAGCTCAAAGGCAGATGGAGCTTTATAAAGAAAACAGAAGAAGGGAGGTTGTGGTTTAGAATTGCAGTTGTAGACTCTTGTTTGGGTCTGAGTAACTCTGAAAAGCATTTCTATTTTATAAAACATGTTTTATATATTTGGTCCTTGACACTTGTGTATCTTGCCTTAGGTTTTCTTGTAACATATGGGACCACTGGGTGGCACCCTGGCATCACTGACAACAAATCATCATTTCTGACTCATCAAAGAGAGCTGGCAACTCAAAATGGCACAGAACACTGAGACTTAATAAGTGTCTCAGCACAGGAGGACTATATGGACTCTTTCTGGGCTTGTGCTTTTATTATTGTCCAGAATTTCACAATAGTTGAAAAATAGAGGCACTTCCCCCAAGTACATTTCCCTTGTCATAAAATATTTGCAAAACTGACGCATATATGCAAAATGCTCATATAATTCAAAATAAAACTGTTTTAAATAAAACCATCTTATTATGACCTGCACCTTGTGTTTGTATTAAGCAGGGCCCCTAGCTGGCACTAATACAGAAAATTATAAGGGGAATATTCCAGCAGCTTAATCCTTGCATGCTAACTGATCCATTAAAGCCCTAAAATGATCCGACCCAAGTCAGCTTTCCTAAATTACATAAACCTTATTAGAAGAGTTTAACAACTCAGAAAGTGGAGCAGTCACAATACAGCTGCCATATGACTGAAATCTCATCGGTGAACGCAGCAAAATTATGTTGTTTTTGAAATCTCTTCTGTAATCTCACATGAAAACCTTTTGTTTCATGTTTAAACCAATTGCGCTGACTTAGCAAGCCATGTGGAAAGTTTTTGTTTGGTCTTAAGTGGTCACAGTTCAATGTTCTGGCCAATGCAGTAGCATATGTGTTTGTGTGTACATGCTCCTGTGCACACCATTAACATGTGGGGTTGAGAAGCTGAGGTAATATACACATATCACACTAAAAATGTGTTTTGACAGACATGCCTGTGTTTTCTGAGCTGCTTGTTAAAAGATAAAAAGATAATAAGCTCTTCAAAGCTGAAATATCAAACAGACAGTTCTAGGCTTTGAAGTACTGGTTACCTTCAGCCTCCACATTTATTAAAAGTGGTGAAAAGTCAAAGCATGTAAATGAATGACAATGAGAAAACCTTCCAGGATCAGTTTTCATCAGTTTTAAAGGCAAGACAGTGTTGTTTTTTTAACCTCATGTGCCATCTAGTGTTCACATCAAGGCAGTACAGCTCCAAATAGACCAACAGTCTGCACTCGTTCAGACAAAATGTTGAATTCCAGATATTTTAACTTGTAAGCCATACAAAGCATGCCACCTGATCAAAGTAGCATATGTTCAGCCGTCCCAAACTTAGAAACAGGAAGCATCTTTACACAGTAGTAGAAGAACATACAAATCAAAGTGTGACTTACATTTAGTTCCTTTAAAAGCTAATCTAATTTTTAAAAATATTAATGTCATTTTTATTACGAACAGTTGATACAGTTTTGTGCTCTGTGCCTTTGCACTTCCTCATTAAATGCTTGATTGTCATAGCATCTTGGCAATTTAGGTAGTTTTGTCTACATATAATTAATATTTGTGCACTGATAAAACCTAAACACATTAACTCATATAACAAGACATACCGGAGGGTCTCAGGAGGAGCGGTTGTGTTGTACGGTGTGCTGATTTTTGCAGTCCTTTTCATGTGACTCCACATGATGACAATGACCGTGCCATGTCCCCATGCTGATTGGGATTAAGGTCAGGTATTAGGTGTCTAACTCTCTGTTGCAGCCCCGCATACGAATAAGCGTCAGTCAATAATGGCACAGCAGAAGTAACATGGGCAGGACAAGTTAGACTCAATGCAGTGGTGTAGAATATAATGGTGAATGTACAATATGTGCATGTGCACTTCCATTAAGGTAAGGCCCTTTTTTATCTCTGGAATCTGAATATCTAAGAATCTTTTTAATTCTTGACAGTGTAAAAACTCTCTTAAAACCAAAAGGGATGAATTATGGATTTGATAATGACTTAACATCTTAAAATCTTAATTGTAATCTTCAGAGAGAAGAAAGAAAGGACATACAAATAAAATTAAAGTAAAATCCTCCCTATTACTTACCTTGGACATTTTCAATACCTCACTGCAAAAAGTCAATCATGAATAACCCTGACCTTCTGTGAGTGACGAGTAATTATTAGTGCATTGAAGTGATTAAATGTTCCACTGTATGGCTTCACCCTATGCTATCTCACACTGTGGCATCATCTGTGGGAGGTCGTCATGAATTTTCCTCTGCACTGCTTTGTAAAAGGTCATTAGACGTATGGGCCATTTGCTATTTTATGGGAGGTAATGGCCCTAACCAGCAGGCTAAATTCCATTACATGCTTTTTAAAAAGCAGGCAGAAGGAGGAGGGAGAGAGCACACTGAAACCCCGTCACTGCAAGGACATCCATCAACCTGTGTATCCATGACAAGGATGAGACTGTGATAAGAGGTTCCACCCTCCACATCAGCTCAGACTCCCAGTTCCCACCTTCCCAGCTGTCCCATGACTCTGGCATCATAAATCACCTGGCTCCAGAAATCACTGAGGATAATGTATCATTAACCAGCTTGGATTCCTTGATTGATGATCTAGTAAGTGAGGATCATTCCCCTCTGAAGGGAAATTCTAATATATTTAAGTTTGGGTCTTCACATATTTATAGGCATTCTGAATATGTATCATAACTTTGCACCCACCACCAATAATTCAGGAATTACATCCCGCAAACCATCAGGGTAGCAGCAGTAACCACCAATAGAAATCTCTCTTCAGTTGGTTTAAATGTGTGAAGGGGTTAATATTGTCCATCAATTCCCCCACATACCTTAGATTAGGTGAGCTGTGTCCAACCATTTCTGGAACTTTCCAAAAAAGGAGGGCACACAGGCCATCTGAGGAGTAAAATTTTGCAAAGAATGAGGGCTCACGCCAACACCTGCAGCTTTGACTGCAGCTTTAAGACTATTTCACACCTCCAAAATCAATGAGAAGAAAATACAGAGGCTTACTCGCCCAAATTGTTACTTTTCCATATGGCAGCATATGACAGCAATAATTCCCCTTGGAAGCAATTTCACCATTTCTGAATATTTTTATAGAATCATGCTGCAGTATATAGATAATAAATGCTACCTGGCTAACTGACTAGCTGGTTAAATTCCAAAATTATGAGAAAAAGCCCAAGACTGAAATAATATTTAATCAATTAATATTTAATTGAATGTATAACTGTTTTATAGTCCAGGAAACTTCTAGATTTCTGCCAGTGTGGTACAAAAAGATGCTGTAAATGCAGCAAAGCATGCTGAATGCAAATTTAGAGATTTCTATAAAAATGTGGAATTACAGATATTTGTCTGCACCAGTGAAACTGTGCTCAGGGGGAAAAAGCACATTTGAAGGGACTCCAAACCTAAATGCTGGGGGCAGCTGCGATTCTGTGAGGCAGTGGCAGGTGAATGAGGGGAGAGCTGGTGTGTATGAAAAACTGTCAGCCCTGGTCTTTGAAAATGCATTAATCTTACCTGAGGATGATGAGAAAATAATTTGATCGTCAGGAATCAACACCCTCTTTTTTTCTCATCCTACCTATCCTACCTATCATCATTTGCAGTTAGTGAGAAGACACACTTTTCCAACTTATCCCAATGTCCTTGAGAACCCTGAGATGACCTGGAAGGAAGTAGTTAAAAAAAAAAACAAGGCTTGTGGATGATTAATTCAGTCGTGAACCCTCCTTAATCCTGAGACACGTAAACACAGACGCGGCAGCTCCCAATAAATTATTGTCATGAAGTCTGCTTGAATTATAGTCCAAGCCAGCCTCCTTTTGAGAAAAAAAGGGGGTCTTTAGATATGACACAGTTTAATTTCATACTGAGCAATCATCTTGAGAACACCCCCTGCACATGAATAAGATTTGTATGATTTACCAGTCAGCTATTACTCAGTGTTTGTCTGCCTGCCTGTCTCCGCATGAGGACTGTTTTTATTTGATGAATTATGGATGCTTAGTTGCAAACCCCCAGACACAACGGTGCAGTCTGTGTCTAGAGGGCTTCATCCTCTCCTCTCTGATATAATACTCTTGATGTGCTGTTTTGCAGTCAGAGTAGTGCATAATGACAACAAGCACTGAGAGAGAGGCTGCATCAGAAGGATGTGATGACAGAACACAAGGCAATCAATTTTCTACACTACTTTTCAAAATCTGCTTTGTACAACCACAACAATCGCCTATCTATCTATTTATTTTCCCACCTGGGGTTCATCTTCTACTTCTTTCGTGACAGCAGGAAAAATGAGAGATGACAGTTGGCACAACCCTCTGGGATATTGCAAAAGGTAAGGCAGTGAGATATGCTGATAAACTACAACATCCTGCACAGCCTTCACTACTCTCCCCACTGAGGGTGCATCGCTACTAGTAGCGCTGTGATGCATTTAAGACATGACCTCCTGAGCGGTTTTGGCCTGGGCCGCACAACCCAAATGGCTCAAGCACTTTAGGGCAGCACTAAGAGACAGAAACATGTCTGCTGCCAGAGGCGCCATCATCGGCCTGTCAGCAGAGTGCTAAATCCAGCACAGTGGACAGGGGCTTACCAAGAGTCACATGCAGCTAAACAAATTTGGCAAACTGTGATGTCCAAACACTTAAACTGTTATGGAGTCTACACAGGAGTCGTAACATGAGCAGAGCATGAGTGCAGCAGCAGCAGCATCCTTCCTACATCAGTGAAAAGACAGGATGCATTCAGGAACAGTAAAACAGGGGAAAATAGGCCTGATGCATTTTATGTGCATCGTAAAAAGTGAGTTACATATGTGGACAGCTGGATTAGTTGAAACTGAAGACAGCGACAGGATGCCGAAACATGTCCTGTGCATGAGACATTTTGGTAATATTGTTACGACATCAAAAGCAGGGGGAACAGGATTGCAAATCTCTGAGGAGAAGTAAAGAAGAAACATACAGTACATGCCTGATAGGATAGACCTGATATACATATACTTTATACATATTTAAATGGTAAAATGTGCCAAAAGGTCCTATGGAACCTCAGTTCTTCATGATGTTTTACTTTCTCATTGGGAGTCAAAGTGGTTATACTGTGCAGTCATTAACCAGTGTCAAACCCTGATTTGTCATCACAATAACAACAGTGCTTCACTTCAGAGTAAAGTAACTGGTTTCGGCTTTCTTGTACATCATCAAGTTTTAGTCTGATGATGTGTGTCATAAAAGCCCCCAACTCTCAAGGTCCAGCACCTCCCATGCAATTTCATGTCCATTGCTCATCAAATGATGTCCCCAGCTAAAATGGAATCTGTAAAATCCTCAGAAAAGTCCAGGGCTGACTCAAACTGCCATCATAAATCCCTGCCCAGTCTGGACTTTGCCATGATTGTCAGAGACCTCATTTGAATGCAACACAAGTGACACAGCAGATTTAAAGCCAGGGAGGCAACCAGACCTCAGATGTGAGAGAAATAAGAGGAGGTCTGGTGGCTGCATCCATCCATTCTTTTAATCACAGTGGCCTTTTGAACATTGTTATGTTGCTTAAAAGGCTGAGCTGAAGAAGGCAATCAGTGCTGCTTTTTTTTTAAAATCCTACACTCTCACAGCAGGAAGAGCAAAAATGTAGGACACAAACAAATTAAACTACTGGCTCCCATGGTGACCAATGCTCTAATTTTCCTTCCTTGCTCATTCTCTTAGCATTTTTGTAAAGATATTCAAATGTGGGGCATTAGCTGAAATGATTTTTGTTTTTATTGTTTGAATATTAAATTGATCTTTAAGTAACACAGTTTTTTGCCAGTGTTTGCTGTCTGTTTTTAACATCCTCAGGGCAACTTGTAATAACTTTTAAAGACTCAGTGGTGAAATATGAACTGTAATATTTTATATGACAGTAGAAATGTGAAATTAAATTACTTCACTGGCATACAACTGGCTATCTGGAGCTATCACAGCCTGTCAGTTCCCTGTAATTGTGAGCGTTATTTTCATCTGTCTCCCCCTCCCACACATGGATATTGCAGCGCCACTATATTTCATCTGTGAAATAAATTATTCCCCTGCATGCCGACACTTCAGTCTGTGGCAGAGTTTTATGATGCCAAACTGTTCTTCAGATAAAGAATTGTGATGTGCAGATGTTCATTTTCACATTATCAAAAATAAACTGGATCTATTCATATCATGAGATCAAAAACTGTATAGTGTCCTACACAGGCTCCTTGTAAGCTTTTTGCTAGATATGTACAAGTAAAGTCCTTCATTCATTATTTATAACTATTAGTGTCTGCTCTGAATTGAAAAACAATCTGCCACAAACTGATACTAGATATAATTCATAATTATTTAATTGTAAAATATAAAAACTGCATATTGCACCCTTTAAAGATGGATGTATAGAGTTGTGACAGATGGTGTGAGCACTGAGGCTGTCAGCATGAATAAAAACCCTTCTCCCCTGCGGTATGGGTGGTGGAATTGGTCACAGTGCATGGAGCCCTCCCCACCTGAGACCTTTGTTGTAGTCATCATTCTCCTGAGCCACAGGGCAAATTCGCAAATTCATTGTTGCCGATGTTGCAGCACCATTGCATATGCATTGGGAATGCAGCCATGGCCATCCTTTAATACAATCCATTGCATACAAAGTTTGCACATGTAACTACTGCAGGATGCTGTTTCCAACAAAAAAGCAGCAAGATCCAACTGTACACTACCTGGCCAGTACCAAATGGAAGATATATAAAGTAAGCTTTTGAATTGTATTTAAATACATATAGGATTTCAGTGTTTGCATTTCATTTCTGCTGCCACAAACAGCCAAAAAAATCAGTTATTGTTGGTTTGTATGTTTAACAAGCCCAACAAGAAAGAATGGATTTCAAAAGGACATACAGTACACACATTCATGAAATGAACAAACATAGCCAGTGAAAACTGAGTATCATTAGTGATTCTTCAGCAGAAATGCCCTTACAGGTGGTCAGACACCAGGGGCTAGCAGTCTTATTAATTATGAATGGTTCAGATGTGCTGCAGCAGAGGAGCAGGGCATCCTCCAGGTAAACAGAGCTGTGGCTTGTCAGCTCAACATTTCCCACATATAACTAGTACCTTCTCATTGGTATTATCATGCTCTGATTACTCCCATTAACAGAAACTTACACATATTACACCAATGACCGCATTAAAACACTTTTGAGCAATATTGATGACTCTTGATTTGAATATTATTGGTAACTCAAATAGAGGTTTAAGTTTTCTGCATCTTAATCATCTGATCTACATTTAACCTATCATTCATCATCACAGCAAATATCACTTGTCTTAGTTTAAAGTTTAAAGATATGGTACAGAGCTGTGGTTTGACTGCTAAAAAATAACTTCCCCTTTATCACCATGTTTTGTTTTTGTTGGTTTTTTTTTTTACATTTTTCGGGCAGAGTGGGCAATGGGCATAGACACCAAAAGTATTCTCTTCAGACAGGTGCAGTGTATGTGTGAATGTGTGAGTGAGTGTGCTGTTGCTCATCAGAAGTGTGAAGCAGGCATGTTCTTATCAGCATGGAGCACGGAGCAGGCAGCTACAACATCAATCTCCATCTCATTTGTCTCTGCAGTACTTTTCTCTGCTTGTGCCGATTACCACGACAGTAAGGTGAGAGAAAAAAAAGGAAAGGAAAGGTAAAGGAATGAAAGTGAAGTGGCAGTGTGTAGTCAAGTTCTGACATTGTAGCTACCAGCATGATATCTTAGACCTTAGCATGAGCATTGACATATCCAGGACATTTTAACAGGGGTGGCCAAGATGGGACACAGTGCAAGTGGGGTGGTTTTTGTTGTGTTTTGAATAGGTGGAAACAGGACACTGATCTGTCTCTGCTTAGTAACCTTAAATGTGAGAGTACATGGGAAATGTGGAACTACCAGAACTTGACCTAACATGGTGTACAGGTGCAGTTGATTGCTTTCCATCACTGCTGGCCCTGGCCACCCAATACTGGTCCCTAAAATCACTAGAGAGCATGAGCCTGGTGGGTGAAATAGCAGGACTGCAGATACTGTAGTCTGTATGTATGTTGATATGCACGACTAACAAGCCATTTTGTCCAACTTGCACTATTTGTTCCCCAAATGTGCTCTACCTCTCTCCTCCTGCTGTGTCCTCACTGATCTTGTCTTTGAGATACTCCACTCTCCTCACACACCTAACCCCTTCCTATCCACCACTTTCTCACACACACTTGCACATGGGTCCTTCCAACCACAAATCTACTGTCAGTTCACAGGAATAATCCTAATATTCATTCAGCCAGGGAGGAGTGCAGAAAGGCAAAGATGTCCAGGCAGAATTCAGCAAGATGCAGGAGAGAGACTTTCAGCAGAGGAATGACAGCAGACAAGGGAGTTAGTTAGTTATTCAGCTCTGCTTGTGTCATATGTAGTCATATATATGTGCATGCACCTTGTACATTATAGATATTTTGTGGCTCAGGAGACTTTTGACCATCCATTGTCACAAGGGCAATCTCAAGTTGCTCTGTAGTTGCTCATACAAATACACTTTAGGGCTATAATGTCGCAGTAGTAGTAGCTGCGCCAATATGGTTCTCCTCACATTACAACAGATAGTAATTGTTTGACAGCCATTTGTCATCCTGATGATTGGCTGTCAAACAATTACTATCTGTTTTTTTCCTTCTCTCTGAGGGATTTTCTTTAACAGATAATCACTCAGAGAGAAGAAAAAAACAGAGAATCTTATTGACTATACATAAAACAAATGCAAGAAATTATCAGAGGAATTACCATCATGCAACATTGTTCTTTAAAAATGCAAATCACTGACTGTCTTGTAAAAATGAAATGATCACGCAGATGTTAATGTTGTTGCGGCTGTGAATTCACATGTTGGCTCAGTTACATACTGATAATGAATGTCGGACTATAAGTAGATATTATCTTTAAATAGCTCATTTTAATGTTTTGTGCATTTGTTCATGAACTCTGACATTGAGATGCAGGTTCAAAACATACAAATTAAAGGAAACGTAACCAGGAAAAGCACTGTAAGAGGCCACATTTCATATAAGCGAGGAAAAACAAAACAAAGAAATGGGCTCTGCCATATTGTAATCAATGATAACAACTTCTTTGTAAGTTGCTATTGTTCTTGAACTGGCTGTTAGTTTGTTAAGTCAGCAGATATGATCATACACCATGTCAGTATCATTCTCAGTCTTAGCAAAGGGAGGGGAGCTCCATGTAGGTATGCAAAGCACTTTGGATAAGAGAATCAAGCAGAATAAGTCTGCATTAACTGTACAGATCTAATGGCAAATACTTTCAGTAAACACAATTATACATTTCCCCTATGGTTAGGTAAGTACCTTGAATGAAGTTAAGTCAGGACTTCTGATTTAAATGTTGCTACGAATATTATATTCTTTTCATTATTTTCATCCACTTCCTTTTTAAACATCCCACCTAATTCTAGGACACTGGCAATCTTGACTGTGTGGCTCCTCTGATCTGCACCACAGCTGGACTCAACGCGTTGCTGGTTCCAGTTTACTGTTGATGGAATTTCCCTGTAAAGCTGCCTGTGGAACAGATTGTGCTGCCTCACTTGGCCCATGGCAGCTTGTACTGACTGTTTGGTGTGAAGCACTTGTGTGCTTGGCGAATTGGGGTTTTGTAGCATCCCTTCACTAAAAATATACCCAGTAGTTGTTGATGCACTTTCAGTCTTCCCTTAGGAGATTAAGAGATTTATTTTTAGATTATAGACCCAAGCACCTGTTCTTAATTTTTTCACAAAGATGGTAAGAAAATGCACCGGCATAAGTAGACATAAATGTCAGATGTAAAATGTCATACATCCAATGAAACTTCTCCTGTTACTTTGTCTTTGGCATATGCTATTACACCTATCTCACTGCAGCTATGGCCATGGGATTGCCACAACATGCTACACAATACGCCATCATGAAAAAGAGAGGAGCACAACACTGATCTGGTCAAATGTTCCTGCTATTTGCTTCAAATAATTTGCTAATGTTGGCGAGCTGTCTGCCTCCGCTGTGTTTGAAACCTCTGGGGGAGTTGTAACCGCTGCTGGCTTTAAATAAAGATTAAATCATTTGTGCACAAACCAGGGCGGAATGATGCTCACAATTTCAGATGACTGCAAATCAGTTTTCCAGTTCTGACAAACTGCATGGGAATGTTGTGAAAAGTTAAACTGTGCCATTGATATGGATACAGATATGGATACAGATATTGATGGATAATCAAATCTTTAAAATGCATACCATTGTCACTTATTAAACCACCCTGTACACAGACTCTTACCCAGTCAATATCAGACAGATGCGTAGATATATAAATATAGACACCACAAACAATTTCCCCCTTGGGGATTAATAAAATAAAGTATTCTTATGTCTTACCAGATTAATTAAAGTTTACCTCATGTGACTCATTTTAAATTATCCTCCTTTCAAAGGTTTCTTCCACAATCCCATAGGTAAGAAATAAAGGATTTTGAACTAGCTGAAAGGCATTAATTAAGAATGACCTTCCTACAGGCATTATAGTAACCTTAAAGCTGGTATCTGTAATGTTGTTTAATCAACATATGTATCCACCTCATGGTTTTATTTAAACACTACATCTACCAATGAGAGACGTGTATTTGCTTGCTGGTTGCACCTATCTTCATTAATGATGCCAGTGAAGTACTCAACATCAGGTTTTACCCTGTGTTTTTACAAAATCAACAGCAATTCTGATACGTGTATATCACACTTCCCTGGGAGGCAAGTCTCACTTCTAATATTGACTTAATCGAGTTTTTCACACAGCCCTCAAGGACAAATTGCTGATCCTCTCACCGCTGCAGAGGAAAACGAACTGAGGACAGTTCTATGTTGTAGCTTAGGAAAAGGTCACCTCCCTCACGTGACACTGTTGTGGTTAAATTCAGGTGGATTGATGGATGCATGATTAAATGTCAGCACCAGGGAAGATCATTAAGGCATAGTTTGCATCCCCTCAGGTCGCTTGAAACCTGCTGCCAGAACATGACAGACTGATGCAGTGCCAAGATTACCTACTCATAACATTTAAATTGATTTTGATAGTGTTAATTACGGTGAAAGGAGAAGACTCAATTTGAAATGATGTACAGGCAGAGCACTGTGAGGAAAATATCTAAGTAGGTTACAGGATGCAAATAACTTGGAGGGATTGTCATTGTAAATTTATTAATACACAAAAACAAGGAAGCAAAGCATTAAACTTAGCAGGACAAATTAAAGGCAACGTCAAAACATTCTCTTGAAGAACTAATGCATTTCCAAGGTTGAAGAAAACACTGGCTTCCACTTTTTTTCACCGCTCCATGCTCACTGCTATCACTCTCAGTATTTTTCTTTACAACTGCACTGCATGGACAAGCCATTTCCTACACAGCAACAGCTACGTTTTGGCTGAACATCAAGAGAATATATTTTCCTTTTAAAGATTTTTCCGTGAACCACTGTGAAATTGATGGTTTGCAGGGTGTCAATACTATTCTGCACACACTGGACCAGCCCTGGACTCTCAAGATTCATGAGCAAATCACAGCAATGCACTAATACCCATTGCCCTGTTAATATATATTAATAGCTTATATTGCACTTAAGGTAATATGTGTTTTAATTTATATTTCTTGGGATCTATTCACGGCAAGTGTCTTTCATCTCAAGCACGTCTGACAAAACAGATACACGGCCAGCAGCAAGCTTTCAAGTGTTCCCAGTATAGCGTCCCCTGGAAAAATCACTAGGGGGAAGGAAGAGGAGAAAAGGAATGGAGGGAATAGGAATAAGGGTCAGGAGAGTTACTGAAAAAAAGATCTTTGGAGTGTCATGAAAAAAGCCTTGCTTGGAGACATCAAAAGTTACACGCATGTGTTTGTGTGAATGAGGGTGGAAGAGAGTGATTTCAGCCACAATGGACCATTGGACTGGCAAGAAACACACAATCCTTTAACACAAACATCAAAGAGGCTTCCCAGCCACCTCCTTTAGAGTCTCAGTCCTCGCTGATGTGCAGAAGATGAGACCTGATTCCCGATCAGCAAACTGATTCCTAATGAGGTTAGAAGACTTCAAACAAGGCTCTGACTCAGCTCTGCTCCCACAGAGACGAGGGGTAATGCATTAAACATGAGTTCGTCTTATACCTGCCTCCATCCACACACTCAGCGCTCCACAGTCAGGCCTTTGACCCAGCTCTTTGTTTCATTGATATGATTCCTGAGAGCAGATGATTCAGTTGCCCTCAGCCACATCTTTTCCATTACATAACTAGGAACAGGATGCAGTAAGCAAACATGACAGCATAAACATCAGAGAGACAAGACTGCTGCTTATTTCTTGTTCAAACACTTTTTATATTATGCTGTTGAACTTTACCAATATATCAGAGTTTGCATTTCCTTCCTGGACCAATAAAATTCCCTGACTGAAATCTGCTTATATGTAGATTTGGAAAGATTTCCAACACAGTGTCGTCAGATACTTTTGTTAAAGATTATCTGATCAGAAAAGATGCTGTGACAACGTGCCTCTGGAGGCTGTGCTTTGCTGCATAGCCCTGCCATGGACAGATTATGGACAATGCTGGTTTGGGCATAGATATGTAGAAAAAACAGATATTTCAGTCGGGACCAAAGTAGTGGACTGTTTGACTAACAGGCTAACACTGCTACTGTGGCTGAATGTTTTTGAAGATGATGAAGAACTAGAATATCACTAATAAAGTGACCGACAGTGAGCAAGATATTTAGCTCTTTCACGCTTTGCCATTAGGAGAAGGTAGGACAAGAAATCACACACAAAAGTCTTTACCCATTCACTTGGCCCTTCTCGTTCACGGATATTCTGACTGCACACATTCAAAAGGACACAATAAGGAACAAAATTTCAATTTTCAAACATTTGGTGTTAAAGTTAATGATCTCAAATGACACATTTTGGAAAAGATCCACTGAGAGTGACTGTCCCTGTGGACTGATGGAGTTTTTGTTTTAGGTTACTTCTTATTTAGTTTCATTTTAACATAGTTTCTTAGATTCTTAGTTAGAATCTTTCCTGTATCCAGAGTAAAACTGAGCCGTACCACCTTCCATGCTGATTTTATTTTTCATTGATTTCTCCCTGGATATGTACTGCATTCACCTCTAAAACCTGATTTTTCCTCTACATGACAGGCCTCTGCTGGTGTTCCATAAGGAAACTCTGCCATTGGACTCTGCATGGCAATTCCCTTACCCAGCATGGCATACTGATCTACTTCCACTGTGTATCGTCAAAACCAGCTAACAATTACTGTAGAGCTGCAGGCATGTGGGTCACACTGCTGACCTACAGTATTAAGAGGAGGCTTCCTTTAAAGAGCTCCAATAAACACGTTGAAAATTTTATTCCATGTCTGTCCCTCACATCTCTCTGGCTCACCATGAAGTAAAGCACCCTGCTGAATAATTCACTGGCAGCTGGAGTTTAGGAATCAGAGAGGGAATATAATTTTCTCTGGCCAATGTGCAGACAGATATACAAAGAGATAATTTAAAGAAACATACGATTCCTACCCACAGTGTAACTATTCATAAAGACTGGGTCATATTGGTATGTTGGTAATCTGACTGATATTTGTCTTGCAAATCAATTGAAGTGATGGTTCGCACAGTCCACAAATATAACAAATGTACAGACACACTGATGGGTCAAGGTTACTGCAGCAGGACTAGGTATTCATGTTTGAGTGAGAAATAATTGTACATTCCACTTTGTGCATCACTGCAATGTATGTTTCACCCATCAGAGGAGATATTCACTGTGCAAGTTACTGCAGGGGAATGTCCAGCAACATTCACAAATAATTGACAATGTCAGGCATTGACCAAATTCATTTACCTATGTGACTGTCTGCTGTTTAACTGGCAAATCTTTGTAGCTGTGAGGCTTTGTCTGTCAATGTACCCTGTAAGGGATATCACCGTGTGTTGTCTCCACTGCTGGAAGTCATTCATTACACTCAGCACTGGTCTGCAGTTTGTCAGACAGTCTTGCATTACTTTAGCATTCCTTCCTGTGAAATGATAAAGTTTTACATTAGTGGACAATGAGATTTGTGTGCAATATTATCACTGAACCAGTGTCATTGCAGAGAAGCTGAATTTTCAATTCAATTCAAATGATCTTTGTCAATATGCAATACAAATGAAAATATCCCTTACTCATAGTTATTTTAAGCACATTTTAAGAGAAGTAGCATTACATTACAGTAAGTATTCCCTGTTTAGGGGATTTTTTGAAGTGAATTATTAGTTTTAAAAGAATCTAAAAAAGTAACTGTTCTAACCTAACCCTCCACTTGAACTCTGTTCACCTTATTAAACCTGGTCAGGACATGGTTGCATGTCTGTTGTCACAGGAGATCAGCTGACAGTGACAGGGAGTCAGAGAGGATTGGGTGGCCTCTAAACTGTCACCATTCTCAGGACATTGTTATCTGGTTTCACCCCCCACCTGTCTATGGGTTTTCAGGCCCTGTGGGGTTCTGCTGAATGGGAATGGAAGTCTGAAGCCTGAGTTCTTTTCATCGTCTGTCATTAGCAGTAAGACTGTCATATCAAATGGCAGACTACTGCCCATTCTAGCTGTTAGAGGGGACTTTAATATATTGGGCCATGGGCAAATCTATAGTTTATGGTATTATATATGGTATTGGTATTTTTTTCTTTTTGTGTCAAGTCAACAAGGAAAATCATTGAGTGTACAAAGTTAATTGTATTTTATACACTAATTTAATGACACCAGTCACCAAACAGCCCTCAGAACAGCCTATCAGAACAACCACTCTCAGGTACCACATGTCAAATGTTCTGCATGCTGATATTGAATGTAGAGAGCACATTTACATAAAAACATCAATACAAGAGATGAGATATTCATGAGCATCGTCTGCATCAATACCTGTCCTGTTCCAGTCACTATGACATTTACCTAAATGAAGCATCTCCACTTTCACTGTGATGTCTTCTGCTCCATTCTTTTCCTTGAATTGTGCTTAACAAGAAAGTAGAGTTACTATATTCTCTGACAGTGATGCATACTAATTATGGATCTTGCAGTTCCAGTGCCCTACTGTCTGTCACCTCTTCTGCTGTGAACTATTGTTTTATGATTCCTTAGTGCTGCAGTGACAATGGTGACAACAAAAAAATATGTACAATATGTACACTAAGAAGAATACCACTTGCTGATGCCTGCTGGCAAAAACTGAAATTTCTGTTTACTCCTTCATCTACAAGCCAAAACCAGGTTCTGCAGTATCAGAAAAACTTATCAATACTGCTTTGAAGTTAGTTGGTGGGTAACAGATAAGTGTTTGATAATTTGAAAACATAAGACTCATCAGTTCTCAATGTCACTTTGGTCTGTCTGTTCAACGTACAAAGCAAGAGGAGGAATATGAAGTAGATAATTGAGACAAAATTATCTGACTTACAGGTTGTGCTTGCTGACATGGTAGCATTTCCCAAAGATAAGCACCTGGTTTTGTTGTTGGAGGATGTGGGAACTCTGCAGCTTCATTGTAAGGATGGTGCTGCAGTCACCAGGGCTGAGCTGTTGATGTCATATACTAAGGAATGGGCTGACTACTTGTTAAAAGGTGATATTTTATATTTCTACATGTATTTAGCATGCAAGCAGGCATATGAAAATGAAAAAAAGCAAAACTCACTTGACCCAGGAAATCAAAACTTCCATAACTCAGTAAACACTGGGAGATCAAACTGGAGAAGACAGGAGATTGAACATGACTAACCGACATTACTGAAAACTACAGAATAACTGACAATAGCAAAGGGATGGACAAGGACTTATATACACAAAGGAAGCAAGGATAATGAGACACAGGTGGAACAGAACAGGGCGGGGTAGGCAATCACAAGGACAGGACAGCAGTAAAGACAGCAGAAGGCACGAGAGGAAATTATTTCCAAAATAAAGAAAATTTTAAAAAACAGAAACACTACAGTCAAGAGTCATGGAGGGTCTCTCTCAGTGCAGATCATGACAAACAGACCATAACTGCAGACAAGGACCTTTAAGAGTAAAGATTATTTCTCTCTAAAAAAAAAAGAATATTTGTATGTACTGTATATGCCCTTCATCTTTATCTGTGAACGCATAAGTGGAATATGAATGGAAAATTACAACAAAATAGCTGAGGAATATTAAAACAAAAGTCCCACTTGTGAGAAATGTATGTCTCTAATTAGAGAGATGTGTGGTTTCTCCTCAGCCTAATGTGGTTTGTCACACAGACAGCAGCTAAGGTCAGAGCTGGAACATGAGATAAAACAAAGGTTGCTGAGCAGAGAAGTAATAGCAGGAGGAAGAAAAGCTTTGCAATGAGGGAATCAAGGCTTTAAGCATATAAGAGAACAAAACATCCCAAACCCAGTGTTTTGTTTTATTTTTAAGTGTCATTCAGTGATGAGATGCCAACCTGGGGTGATGGTCATGTATTACATTCATTTATTTAAAGATGTATCCTGGTTAATCCAACAGCTATAGCTACTGGATGTATAGTGATTGCAGAACACACTGTGTAAGCAAAATGTCACAGACTTCTTCTACAGTTTACATCGCTCACTAAGAGCTAAGAGCTCACAAGAATAATTAAAAATTTTGAACAATATGCTTTTTAGCTTCCTGCTGCATAGTCACTGACACACTCTGTCTGCATGCTACTTATTAAATTAAAGATGGGAGACAATTAGCTTAGCTTTTCACATAGAGTGGAAGCAAAGGAAAACAGCTAGCCTGAATCTGTCTAAACTTTTCAAACATTTAGAGTTCAGGACATCTAAAGATTTTTGGTTTCTGCCACCTAAACCCTAAGTCCTGAAGAGGTACCAAGAGATTATAATAATGTGCCAGCAAATGCCCCAGACACACATGCATCTGTGCAGCTAATGTGATGAAGCTGACCACCAGTTTATGAATCAGCATCGCTCACTGTCACAGTGGACACTGAAGATGATGTTAAGGGTTGCTTGCAGTGCATGTTTCAGAGTGTGGCGTAATATAATGATGACCACTGCAGAGAAGTTAGCCTGAGGTAAATACAAATTAATTCTTATGGCAGATTTAGAAACCAGCACATAACAGGCATGAGATTAGCCAGTGGTGTGCAGACAGTCTGACTGAGTTGGGCAGAAAGAGCCAGCTCACACTAACAAGTCACACTAACAGGTCAAACAGGATAACTGTCTGGTGTTTGCATTCTGATGTTCATTATCCTTAAAGACCTTGTGAAAACAACTAATAGCAAACACAAAACTAAATATTTGACACTTTTTTAGCATTTTGCCATCTATTGTTCTAAAAAACCTCCTAAGATGTCAGTCACATCAGAGGTGTACAAGAGAGAGTTCAACAAAGGAAAGAGACATGCACAAAAGCCAGTGCTTGACATATGACTTCAAACCATGTCTTTGAAAGAGATGTAGGTCAGGAGTCTGAGGAATATGTGTGTGGCAGAAAAAAAATCTGTTCTGATCACTTTGAAAGACAAATGTCTGTCAAAGCCACTGAACTTAATGCTTGGGAAATAAAATTCCCTTGTACATAAGTATATATCCATCCATCCATCTACTATACCGTTTATCTGTCCAGGGTCACAGGGGCCTGAGCCATTACCAACTAACATTTGGGTGAGGGCAGGGTACACCCCGGGCAGGTCGCCAGTCTATTGCAGAGCTGACACATCCAGACAAGCAAGAGTCACCTATCAACCTAACCTGCATGTCCTTGGTGGAGTGGTATGAACCAGAGCACATGGATAAAATCCTCACAGGCACAGGGAGAACATGCAAATCCTACACAAAAAAGGATTTGCTAGTTTAAATAACTTTCAATGTATGACAACACTGGCCAGGGTGGGAAGCACTGACTGCAATACCAGACACAAGCCTGACACTAAAAAATTTCATGCATTCATGGATCCATATCTCCACTGAGGAGAGAAACCTCCAGGGCTGAAAAATAGATCTGAAGAATATGTCCACTTCTCCTCTGTGACTCTGAGGTAACAGACGCTCAGTGTCAGTGAGAACTTGTGGCCTGTATGGGGTTTACATTTGTGATGCTTTATCTATTTATTCACACGTGCACACACATCTGTCATATCTAATTACTGCAAGATCGAGAAATGGTTTACTCCAATTAATTATTCATAAATCAATAAAGATACACCAGAAAGGTTGGCATGTTAATCTGGAGTCGGATCATCTGAATCCTTTTAAAAGATTACATTTTTCAGATGTCATTGCCCACCATAATTTAGTTTAGGGGAAGAATTGGGCCACCAGTCTGTGACTGACTGTGATTATAGTTTCACTGTGGTTGCCCTTGTTATTGCACACAGAATTTGGGTCTTGTGAAACATTAAAGCAAAGTGATTGAACTGGTTTTGAGAGCAATTTCTGTCATTGTCTCACCACAGTCTTACCATGCACATGTGCACATTATTAGCACATGCCAATGTTTATCTATTCTTCAGTCATTATAGAAATTTAGAAAATACAGATGTATTTCTGGTTGATCCAGCTACCACATAATGTGTTGCAGATGTTGTTTACATGTCTATTTTATCTTACACTGGAATGACCTTAAATGTATCTTTTACATACCAAAGACAAGGAGGCTGCAGACAGAGGAGCAGAATAGTTCCTGGCAAATTCTCAGTCACTGTGCAGTGACAATGAAGAGGAATTTATGGAAAATGTCTCCATCATTGAGCACCAAGTGTGATAATGACAGTAATGGTCATTATCCTGAGAGAGAAATGTTCTCTTACATTGAAAGAAATGACTTAGCTTGATGTTAAACAGCTACAACCCATCTTCAAGCCTGAAAACACAAAAGAAGTTCTGTCACTATAAAAAACAGATGTAAAAAGCTAAAGGCACATTTTCTTTTAACTCATGCACGCACTGTATATAGCAGTGCATCAGAGCGACCCCATCCCCTATCCTCAACTTGCAAGTTCATATTCTCCTCTGAGTCAATCCCTGTTAGAGAGCAGGGATGAGATGACACACAGCCATCTGAGAGAAGCTGGATGTGGGCACATGTGCATTATTTGTACTAAACATAAAAACGAGCAGGCACCAGCTGCTATAGGAATGAATGAGATCTAAATGAAAATCAGAAGGCTCTTACAGTGCCACTTCAGACATGGTACCAGTAGTAGCTGATCAGATCACTCCCAGTAAGTCCTGCCAGGGTTATTATTTGAACCACGGTTGGAGACAATGAAATGAATGCAAAGAATATTAAACATGGTATAAAATTGTCTTAAAACCTAAATCTAGATGATTCTGCTGTATAGATTTTCAGACTCTCTGTTCTTGCATTCTTTTAGGTATAAAACAACTTCAAGGAATAAATTTGGGAAACACGCTTATTTCTGCAACATCCCAGTGGGCAGAACCTGCCCATAACCACATACTGCATGAATCGAACAAGGAATTGCACTCTTCTGTTACACAAAAAACAAATGTACAGTCACAGAAAAAAAACAGTGACCAGTGCTATTGTGGACCTAAGAACTCATTCCACACTTACAATCTTATCTTCTCATGCATTCCTGGAACAATCACCCTACAACCCAGAACCCTTTGGATGGTGTTGAAATCAGAGCTGAAGTGCACAAAAAGCAAACATTTTTTTTGCTTGAAAATTGAAACGATGGTTTGTAACAGCACTTTCTCCAGACACTTCATGCTTATGGTTGTGAGGGCACCATGTGGTTATGATTAAGTTCTGTGGATCAAAGGTTGTTTTTTTGGGAAGCACCAGGATTACGGCAGGCCAGCAGGATTCACAAAAGAGTGCATGAGGAATTGGTGAGAGCTCCACGAAGCAGGTCTTAAAAACGGAGCCAGCTCATTGGGGTCCAGTGGAAGCTCAGCTCTTTGATGCTATGGTCCATGAAATCATGATTGAGACAAAAGAAGATTGAGCTCTGGACAGTGGTGAAAATTTCACCTCACAGAATATATAGTCCTATGCTAATCCACCCCGATCAAACAGTTTTAATACAAACATGCCATTTCACTTAATCATTATATATACAACAAACAAAAGAAAACTATATTTGTATTGTTAGATCCGGAAAAGAACTTGATAAAATGATTATTCTCTTTTTACTCTTGGCTTTTTACTCTTGAAATAAGTGTATTTCCACAAACCTCTGCTAGTCCATGTTTTAAAAGCTGCACTGATCTCTTTGAAATCTTGGAAATGATTAACACCCTTGTTCTGGCTTTTTCTGCCTTTTGCTTTTAATTTCCAATAAAGACTAAATCTTGTACGACTAGAAGAGCCTTTCCTGCAGAGGGGAAAAATGAAAAAGTCAACAAATGACACCGTCATTTTGGCCAAGAGCAGTGTGCTCATGCATAAAAGTGGTTCTAATGATTGAATGAGCCAACAGAACATGAATATTAGCTCTTGCCTGGAGCTCCACATCAGCTTGTTCACAAGAGACAGAAGGCTATTTACTCAGTGAACCACTGCAGCATGACTGGAGAGCATCAATAAAGGTATAATGATATTGAATTATGCGTGAATGTGCGAGGGGTGGTGGTAAAACTTGCATGTGAGCGTTGTCATTTCTGAAGTGCCCATATCTGTGACAGTGAAAAGCCACTTAAAAATTCATTGTGATGCTAATTCACAGTAGAGTGAGTGTAATCCTATAGTAATTACATCTCAGCAGCAGTGGATGCTCTGCTAAAGAGTGAGGGCTCATATGCTCAGAGATTGCCTTTAATAATACCACACAATACAGCCTATTATGTTATGTATTATGTATCCCCTTTTGTCGCCGAAATGAGAGACACATTATAAACCGTTGGGAAAAGAGAGACAGAAAGATGGACAGAAATCCTTTGATTGGAACTTGGCCTTTTTGTAGAAGACTCTGACCAGAGATAAAGAAAAAAGCATAAGAGGGCACTAAAGCATCTCTGAGTACTTATGAAGATTATGTCAGCAAGGCTGCAGAAATGGTTTAAAGAATCATGAAAAAGTGACGCCCCCACAGAACACACTAGACCTAGATATGTGTCAATAAAGCCTTACTGACATTTACCACACGTATTGGATTTGTTTTTCCTGAGGATGTTTCAGTGCCACTATTTATTAATTGGATTTCACGATGTTATGTTACAGTGTCTGAGCAGTACATTGATTACTGTTTTCCAACATAACAGCTTTATCACATTGTTGTTCTTCTGCAGCAGTGATCAATATTTATCACCTAGAAAAGCAATGTGATGTGCTACAACATATTCAAAGAAATACACCATTAACCTCAGCAGTCAGTCTATTACGTCCTTTGGGTAAAAGGGAAGACAAATGTATTATAGTCCTTTAGACTACAGCATAAATCCTGCCAACTGTATGAAGAAGAATATAAAGCTTTATCTATAACTCGAATCAAACACATTCAAACTAATGAGGAGCAGTGAGCAGTAAGTGCAGCATATTTAAAATATTCCTCGAGTCCGTGTGACACTCTCTCGTCTCCTGCTATTCAAGAGAGATCTGCTATTTCGAATCAACCTGTAGGCACAGAGAAATAAGGTCAGGCGCAAACAGAGTCGCTGCAGGAATTCAACATTTCAACACGGTGACATTTCTTTGAGTACGGCCGGTGGAAGGAGTGCGCCTCAAAATGTCACAGTAGGTACAGACCAGTGGTTTGCAAACTTTTTCTGGCACGCCCTCCTCCAGAAGCTGAATAAAGCTCATGATCGTCCGTTAGGAGTAGCTGAGGTGTAAAAAAGAAACAAAACACGTGAAAGGAGAAAGATGTTCAGCGGCCTGAACATTTGGCTCGTTCTTGTGATAGAACTCCGTCTTTTTTTGTTTTTATATGTATGTAATGTGTGGGAATTTTATTATCCATTCAAAACCAAAGTATAATTATATTTACAGCCATGTTGTAGAGGTATAAATAAAAAAAAATCCTCACAACAAATAACAGTCCTTATTATTGAATTGAAGGCTAAATCAATTCTCCCACTGTTCTTCATAATAAAACATGAGATTATTTGGAGACTTTGGTTTCAAAATAAAAGTGTGACGTAACGTGTACAACTTGAAATACAAGTGAAATTCAGCACCAGTTGTAGATTTATTCATTTATAACAATGGATTACGCCGTACAAACATTATTCTTAATCACCCCTTCTGTGTAATATACTCTTAAAATGCATCTTCAAATAATCTCCCAATAAAGCCTGTGTTCGTCGCCAAAGATGTAGGTCAAATACTATTTTACTTTGAAAGTACAGCCGGAAATATTACGTATATATTCTGTCTTTTTTGACGGTGGTACATTGACCCAGTTTCAGCAAGCAGCAGTCTCTGGGTGGTTTGAATTGGCGGCGCGGAGAGCGCTTGGAGGGGCGGCGTGGAGCCGATAGTCGCTCTTGTCCAGGACGCGCGCAGGCACTCCGCGCGCAGCACAATGCTGGAAGTCAAGTTTTCATCCACGCAATGAATCCTGCCAACGAAACCAGAGCCGAGAGAAGTACAGAACATTACATTTTCGCGGTTGGCACCTACAAACTTCTCGCTTTTACCATCGGGACCATCGGAGTATTCGGCTTTTGTAACAACGTTGTTGTCATCATCCTGTACTGTAAATTCAAAAGGCTCCGGACGCCTACCAATTTGTTGCTGGTCAACATAAGTTTGAGTGATCTTCTGGTTTCTGTTGTCGGAATAAACTTTACGTTTGCTTCGTGCGTCAAAGGAGGATGGATTTGGAGCCAGGCAACATGCGTCTGGGACGGCTTCAGCAACAGCTTGTTTGGTGAGAGAGATTAAACATGGAAACTGTTTAATTTATTTATAAAAGCATGTATTTAACATTCATATGTAGCCTATTACCTAAACTTGTATTTATTAAAGTGGTTAGCATCACTGATCTTCATCTATCGTTTCCCACTCCAGTCCAGCCTCTCCAGACAATATTATACTGATATTGGCTAACTAACTAAAATGCGGCCATAATATAATGCAATTAAGTGAACGGTGTAGAGGAGCTCACTCACAATATAGATTACAATACATAAGGCAGCAAAGAGGGATATTCTGAAAACAAGTATTTAAATTGTGATAAAACAAATTTACATGAAACTGTAAAATATGGTGGCACATTTTCTTTTTGCTCTTGAGCGAACTTGCACACAGAATTTGAAGATGATTAAAATTCAAACTGGGGCAGACTGACCCTCTAGTCTCCCCCCATGATGAGTTACATTAAAATCTATTGACCTTGAAGGGCTTTTAGTTCTATTCTTTTTTCTTTTCAGTGTTTTAATGTACATTGTGTATATTCTGCAGCTCACTGCTTCATTCAGGTTAATGGTTGTGTGACATTCATTGTGCCTACAGCTTCCACTTTACTATAACGTGATTCTCCATTTATAACCAGCATAACTGTGTCCAGCAGTGAAGTGTGAATGAATACTGGGGGTCATTCTCCGAGCCCCTCCATCCTCTTCTACAGCTGAAGAGGATGGATGTGTGATAATTAGCTTATTAGTGCAAACCTGCAAGTCCTTTTTTCCTCTGCAAACTTAACAGGGTTTCAGTGGAAGGCTGCCCTCTTGTTCTGTCATTTCTGCCCTTTAATTGACATTGGCTTCTCTGCACATGATCTGGAGAACACGTTCCCCTGCTTCTGTCATGAGGCACCAGAGTTGACTACGCCGCAGCAGTGACTTTGCATTGCAAACACGTCACACAGATGAGCATTTCAAATCAAAGGCATGCAAAGTTGGCGTTTACGTCCAGATCTATATGTGGTGTGAGAATTCCTTCATTCATCACTGAGATGACATTGAACGGAAAGGATGCAGTGTCCTGCTGCTATGGCCCACACTCAGATGGGAAAGACAAACCTGACTGATAATGGAGATTACAATTCCAATGACAAAACGTCCTGAGAACTCACATCCTACCTTCTCACTCACAGGACAGCACTGCAGCTAAAAAAAAATTCACATACACATGAAAACCCAAGGTCATGCAATTAGCCATTGCTTTGGTCTAAACACCTACATTCTAGAGAGCCTGGCTCCCAGCACCTGCTGATAAAATGAGCATAATATATGGCTCCCTTCCGACACAGGTTGTGATATGAAAATTGAAGTGAACAGGAATAAATCTCACAGCTCTGTGTCCTCTGTACGTGAGCATGCCATCCTTTTTGCACCTTATCATATGCATTACCCAGTGGAGGTTGGTGTGAGTATGGACGACATGCACACACGAGCCATGGGGATGCAGCAGTAAGCCCTGGCAGCTTTGTCAATGCACGTCCTTCCTACTGAAACCCTAGCTGGGGAGCTGTGGCTCATGTGAAGCAGCTCCCTGTGTGGTGTGTTCATGAGTTGTGTGTCAAGTGATTGACACTGTTCCTATGTTCTCATGAATACAGAGATTAATAAGTTACTGCATTGAAAAGGTTACTGGAGTGTGTAATTGGACAGATATGAGAGTGTGTGTGACGTGTATTGACAAAAGAGATGCTGAATCAATTCTGGGTGCTGTGCCGTGACTCCGGCTTTAGATGTGCTCTTTAGCTTATATGCAATGTACAGTAAAATAATGCACAAAATGAAGGTGACAGCTGCAAAAAAATAGAACACAAGATGTATTCAGCATTAGAACCAAACCACATTATGACTTTGTGTGGAAGAGGCAGGCTGCAGATGCAGGTCTAAGAGGTGTGTTTGCCTGTGCGGGAGTAAAGAATCTTTCTATGAGTTTTCAACAGTTCAGCATGACTGTGATGCTCAGTACCAAGATTTTCAGAATTCTGTATATACAGAGTAATATGAGACTTTTTTCAGTCTAAAGAGACACTGAGTAGCCACTGACCCAGATCCTGTATTACTCAGCGTGGCCATCTCTCTCCCCCTCCGCTGCCAGGCATTGTTTCCATCATGACTCTGGCAGCCCTGGCCTATGAGCGCTACATCCGGGTGGTCCATGCCCAGGTCGTGGACTTCCCCTGGGCCTGGCGGGCCATTGCCCACATCTGGCTGTACTCCCTGGCCTGGACGGGGGCTCCTCTGCTGGGGTGGAACCGCTACACTCTGGAAATCCACCACCTTGGCTGCTCTCTGGACTGGGCGTCTAAGGACCCCAATGATGCCTCCTTCATCCTCTTCTTCCTCCTGGCCTGTTTCTTTGTGCCTGTGGGTATCATGATCTACTGCTATGGGAACATCCTCTACACCGTGCAAATGGTAAGACTTTTTTTTCTGTTTTGTTGTTTGCTTAATAAATTATGAATGTGTTCAGCTACTAAACAGAACAAATTAGACTTGTGAATGAAGGGTTACTGACCAAATCCTTATCGCTACAAATTGAAAATAAAATGTTATTTTAGCTTATGTTATTATTAAAGCTACGCATGATCAATTCATCTTTTAATTATTTTACATTTAATTGATTCATCCTCTGGTCTATAACTCATCAAAGAGTGAGAGCACAAGGTTGTTAAGGGCTTGTTTAGCAGCTGGGTTGGACTCAAAAGTGGCAGACAAAACACACACCAGAAAGGTAAGTCAAAAGAGACTGGGCTTTTATTTTTTCAGTGCACAGTAAAGAATCTTTCTTGATTCAGGTTAACAAAAGAATCACTCAGAATGAGTTTAGTAGTCCATAACAGAAAACATCACTTAGATGAGGCAACAGAAAAACTCAGACAGGTGGAAAATCTGTTTATTACTCTTAAGCTTGAACAAAGAATAGTCAGCCCTCTGAGTTGGAGGGAAATTCTTGTGGCTGGCACAAGATGTGCATGGTCAAAACTTGACTGAAGTTTCAGCATGGATGGGATGATGGTCCACGCAAGGTAGGAGATCCAATAAGGGTAAGAGTGTAGTGTGGATGAACAGGAGCTGACAGGACCAGAGCCAGGAGAGAAGATCCAGGGAGGCAAGGACAAACAGGTAAATCAGGCTCTAGGATTCGACAGGACGGACGATAACCAAGACTTGCAGATGCGGGTGATCTGAGGAACAACTGAGTCAGGAATAGACACAGGGAGTGCACCCAAGGACCAGCTACCAACTGGAGACATCATGAAAGGAGAACTGTTCTTTTAAACAACAGTGCAGGTGATTATTGGTGAAGGAGAACAGGTGATCACCAGAACTGGTGGAAAGGGATCAACAAGTCCCACCTGGTGACATACACACACACACACACACACACACACACACACACACACACACCACTCCCACACACAGCTGCTCAGACTTCTTGTTATCACATACGCTTTGACTGACATTTCAGTTCCTCTCAGCACTTTCACTTCAACTTCACTCACATTACATGTAAAGTGACACTTTGACATCATTCTTTGATTACTTCCAAAACAAACATTAAACTTCTCTCAGCACTTCTACACTAAAATGTCAGCTCAATCAGTATTTCAACACTTTCGAAAGTTATTGCTGTGAATATTCAGCAACACACCCCTGAACATTTTCTTCATAGAATTTAGTCTTTTCTAATTACAGATGTGAAATGTGTGCCAGAAATAAGGATCTTTTGAATATTATTACTTTCAGCCAAAGTCTGTAAAGGTACAGACTTTTCAAGCTTTTCATTTTAATGAAAAGAACCTCCTTGACCTCCACAGGCCAAGCGCTGCCTTTCACTCCACTTATATTACAAATTCTGTATTCATAATATGCCTCCGTACTTTTCAGCCTTGTTCTGACATAAGCACAAAGCTCATTGTTCGTTGTGCCTGTGCTGAGCCTTAGGAGTGCAACCTTTAAGTGTCACTAATGTTATGGGTCACAGGAGACTTGGTAATAAAGGCCAGGTGAGCAAGCTGTGAGGATAAGAGATGAGCATTCATGCTTTCGTTAATGATTCCTGCAAAACCACTGGGAAAGTTTCTTTGCCTGTGTTTGAAATTTAAGTGATCTGTTTGTACTATGAAGCAGATGGTTGCTGATCTGTTTGAATAGGAAAGAATGCAAGCAAACGTGTAAATGTCAACAACGTATTGACATTTGAATCAAATGTCTGTCTGCCGCAGTTTGGTGCAGTGGTTATCTTTACTTTTGAAAGTGTAGGAAGCATGAGTTTCGTCTTCCTCCCAGCTTCATGCTTGAGCATCACAAAACTCCCAGCCCCTCTGCAACTCCCTGAACACTTCAGAGGCCTGGGAAGCCTCCTCACACGTCACAGCATTTTGGGAGAAGCTATGAAAATCTTTAAAGAGAAAGTCTTTTTAGCTTGATGGAAAAGCAAAGAAAAGTACTTGGCCTGCTTAACCAGAGAAGATCTCATTGTAGACATTTGAAAATCTAGAGAACGGTAGAAGAATAACATAACAAATAGATAAATCACACCTTCATAAGAGATGTAGAACACAAATAAAAACAGACCTTGTGAATTCATGAATAAAAATAGACAGTTGCTGTGATTCAGTCAGCTGCTGTAGACTGTCCTGAGGGAGTCTGGAAAATAGCCATGTCCTTTATCATCTCATCTCTTTAGCTAAAGGGTATATTCAGATCTATAGTGTCAGTCACTCACTCTCTTTCTGAGTTATTGCAACGTTGTTTCCAAGAGCTGTCAGCTATTACAAAGCTTATGGAAATACTGCTGTATGTCACCATTAGATATATTTGCAATGCCAGGTGTCTCTGTATTTTGCCATAGCTGTTCTTTTTCAAATAAAAACAAAGCCAAATTTCTCAGTTCAGTTCCCTCAGGTTCTGCTGCTACAGCCTTACTTTGTTTGCTATGACTATTAGCTTGGTGTCTAATGTCAGCAAACCTTGGCTAGCTCTTCATGGGCATTAAGACTCCTCTTCTTGTGTTACATTACGGATAATTATTCAGCAGTATCCCATCAGTTGCTGGTGTCCAGTCAAAAGGTACATTTGTGTGCAGTAGCACCAGCTTTACATAAAATTAAAGTACTTGTTCCTACTTTTCTCCCACCTTTCTTCTTTGATCCAAACCAGAAACAATGTGGTCACAATGGTTCCCATCTCAACTCTCTCTTGTTTCTTGTAGCTGCGCTCCATCCAGGACCTCCAGACGGTTCAGATCATCAAGATCCTGCGGTACGAGAAGAAGGTCGCTGTCATGTTTCTCTTGATGATCTCCTGCTTCCTGGTGTGCTGGACACCCTACGCTGCTGTGTCCATGATGGAGGCCTTTGGCAGGAAGAGCATGGTCTCTCCCACTCTGGCCATCATCCCCTCATTCTTTGCCAAGTCCAGCACAGCCTACAATCCCCTTATTTATGTGTTCATGAGCAGAAAGGTTTGTAGTTGTAAAGTTTTTTTGTTTTTAAACTTTTGGGAAGGAGTATTTAATTCTGGGATAAACTTTCTGACCAACATCTAATGTGGCATCAGTAAACTGTATTTTTCCAGCACTAATTTCTCACTCTGTGTGGTTTGTGAGGGTGAAATCAGTTGTTTATGTTTTGCTGCCATCAGTACATTATATGTTTCGCTGGACAGTTCTGATCAGCCCCTTCCTGTGTGTACAATCAATATTTGTTACCCAGCTGAACTTAGAATTTAATATGGACAAATAGGGCAAATCAATGGCATCTCAAATAGGGGAGATGGTTTGTTGCAGTTTGTGTAGGAAAACCAGAAATATTGTTTTCATTTGCAAAGAAACCTGTATTCTTAAGAGCATTTGTTGAAGCATTTTTCAACAAAATAGTGCAGAATTTTATTTTCCACAACTGCTTATTTAGAGGTAAAATTCTGCAAACTGTAGGGAAATACCTGTTTCAAAATGAGAGCAAAATCTGCATCACAGTGTTTTTAAAGTCAGATTTATATAATGCATTTCTTGTGTGTGTTGGAATGAAACTCACTTCTGCTTGTCTTAGTTTGTGGACATCATTAAAGGCTGTGTGTTTGACAGACAAATGAATGAGAAAAGGGTGCCATATCATCCTCTTGTTAAATACCATCAGTATCTCTTACTCTGCTTCTCCTCCTACTCATCCTCCCACAGTTTCGCCGCTGCTTGCTGCAGCTGCTCTGCTCGCGGCTTTCTTGGTTACAGCGCAGCCTCAAAGAGCGCCCCCTGGCTCCGGTCCAGCGCCCCATCCGGCCGATCGTCGTGTCCAGCACTTGCGGGACCAGGGACCGACCCAAAAAGAGGGTGACCTTCAGCTCCTCCTCCATTGTCTTCATCATCACCAGTGATGACTTCAACCACATGGATGTGACCTCCAAGTTTGGAGGTTGCTCTGAGGTTAATGTCATTCAAGTGAGGCCACTGTGATCCAGGAGGACTGGACTTCTCACCCCACCACTCAGTATGCCTTAGGATGTAACATGCAATTCCAAGCCAAAATAATCCTGTCTGACCTCCTTGGACATTTCTGCGTCTGCACACAGTTACAGACCAGTTATCAGTTAATTGTAAATATCCAGCTGACGGCTCGAGATCTCAGCTAAACCTGTTTCCTGCTAGTGTTTTTTTCTAAGCAGGTGGAAGGAAAGTGTGGCATCTTCATTTAACATAAGCTGTGGTGACATAAGTACGATGTAATTAACAGTTGGGTTCCTCTTAGAAAAAGAATCACACTTTTTTTGTCTGATATGCCATACAGTATATGTGACAACTAGAGGACTGTGTTGAGCATTTGGAGCCAGCAGTGTTGTGGACCTAAGTTTGAAACAACATGTGATAGCATTGTCAATTGTTTTGTTGGTAAGTGTGTGCAATGGAAAATAAGCCTTAGCTTCTTAACCTTAAAACGTAGAAAATGATATGACATTACTGTGTATGAATTCAATAAAGAGATCATATTTTAAGCTACTTAGCATGTGCGCCTTATCTTATTTCAATCTAAACCACCAGTGTGACGAGAACAGTCACTGTGAAATGACATTTAGTAGAATTACATGTATGAGGACTACAGGACTGTAATTAAGAGGAGATGAGACAGGGACCTCAGTATGCAGTGAGACACTCCTCTCATAACCTCCTGGGCTGTCAGCTATGAATAGACTTGATAAATGGATTTCCATTGCTGATAACTCTGTGAGGATGTGCGATCGAATGAGTAAGTTGTCTTTGTTTTTATACTGTTTTCATTCAAAGAATAGTTGGGCATTATGTATCTAGATATGTGAAAATCAATTCTATTTTCATTTTCATTAAATATGACACTAAGGAAAGGTTATTGTGTTGTAAGGCAGAAAGGTTGGCACTATGTAAAAGTAAAAAAAAACAACATACATATATATATATATCACAACAAGAACCCAAACACCAGAATTTGCAGTCCCCCCTCCCTCCATGATGTGTCAGTGTTGTGGTCACAACTTGTTTCAGCTAAACCCAAGTGGCCAGAGGCCTATGAGTGGAGGGATCATTGACTTACTCTTACTTACTGTTTTATAAACTAATAGAATACAAACTCATACACATATACCCTCAAGCCTGCCCCTGAGGTTAATGCTTACATTTTATTTTCACATTAAAAGTTGTTCAAATGATGACGACAATGGCTTGAAAATAATCAAAACTGAGGACTGAAAAAATATTACTGTCCTTCAGTCAAACCATTATCAGTTAATGCTGATCAAATCTTATAAAATCATAGTATCAATTGTTATGACAGGTATAACTTACAACAATCATTTACAGCACATTAATTTGCCTGGCAGAGCCTTCACTGCGAATAAGAGGCCTCAGTCAAAATCTAATTAAATTTTCAACCCTCCTCAGTTCCTTCTAGTGTTATTCTACTTTCAACACTTGTCTGTCAGATCAGAGTCTGCCAGTGTTCATGAGATCCTGATGGCCACAAGCCAATTCCACATTTTCTCAGGGGGGAGGATGAGCTTGTTGATACTGGGAGGATTTTTGATAAGCATGTAGGAGCCTCCTAAAACAACTCCTGTGGCACTTAACAGAAGGCCACAGTTTATTACCTGTGAAAGAAAATTTAATCAGCTTTTCAGTTTTATGCACAAACTTATTTGTCCCTAAGGCTTTGTAAAAGCCATTTTGAGGTACAACAGTCTCTCCAAAGCAATAAGCAAAATACATCTGCAAAACAAAGACTTAAAATAATTAATTAAGTTGCTGTTGTGTTCAGCAACACTATAATTCAAGCCCAATAGTTATAAGATATATTCATAGAAAGGAAAACATATGTTACTGTAAATTCATAGGAAGGTTTGTCAAAGGATTATGTAATTTGGTACTAAATGTAGCTGAACAGAGGCTGTGTTATTATTTGGGTTTTTTTTCCTATTGTGCATACAATTGTTTATGCTCCACTTAGTTCAGTGACCTTGCTGTAATCTTCACCCTAATAATGCCAACATTCTCCCTGCACTTGGCTAAGACATAAACAATGCCCTCCCTGCAGCTGATCTCTATGTATCCCTCTCATTATCACATTATTTAATTATTTTGTGAATGGTTTTGCTCTTCTACTCTACATGCTTGATTCATACACTAGTTTGTCCTCCTAACATAGAAGTCATTTTGCCCTTTGTCCAGACATCCCCATGGGGTTTAAAGAATTTACGAGGGAGGTTGTGAAAATCCCTGCTGTCCATCTGACAGTGGTCCATTAGCCCTCAGCACAAGTCACATCAGACAGTTCAGCAAAGTGCCAAGGACTAAATCTCTCATACAGCCAAGCGTGAGGACCGGGAAATGCTTCTTTGTGCAGCAAAGCTGTGTTTTTGTAGTAGAATAAATCAAATGTTTCTAAAAGAGGAAGTATTTACTCAGTGAGAGTATGCTGCTAATGCAACTTCAAAAGAATCCCGAATTATAATACCAAGATGTTCAAAGGTATGTAATATCCCCCTAAAAACATTGAGTGCACCCAGGAAAAGAAATGTTAAAAAAGTGCCTTACTTTGTTTTGCCAACGCCAGCGCTCCACAGCTTTATGGTATCTTGTCCTGGTGAAAGTGACCTTGGGACAGTGATGGACAAAGAATGATACAGATATTGTGGAAGACAAAGCAATGACTCTAATCATTTTGTTAGTGTACCTACCATTGTGTAAAGTGGAATTATTGTCTTTGGCATGAAGAAGTGGAGGACATTATCAACATGTTTTCTGAAAAGGAACCATTTGGAGTTGACATGTGCTCGCATCTACGAAACAAAACAGCGCATGTATTAGTGAAGTGAATCATCTGTGGTGTGATGTGATGTGACAGTGTTAAATATATCTTACAGCTATATCAGAAACAACACATGGTCTTCTCTACTCTCTTGAGCAAAGCTGCAGGAGAGGAGGACTGAGTTAAAACAAAGTGCTGCAGTCAATTTTACGATCTGTAAGAATAATGACAGGGCCGAGACCAATTACTGACTTTTTGAGAGCATGGATTTTAATGGGCAGATGGTTGCAGTAGGTGTCCAGCTGTCAGATATGATGGAAAGTGTAAATATCTATGGATAACTGAACTCAGCACACCCAGAACCTGAGACTACATTCATGTGACTATGACTGTTTTTTTTACTACAGTCCATCCCCTTTTTTGCATTGAAATTACTCTAAAGTAGTCATAGTTCTCAGTTTCTAATAGACACTAGAACGCCATGGTGAATAAAAGTACATTTCAAAGCATAAGGTTGAATTAATCATGTTAAATAAATATGCATTACTTCAATGTAGTTGTACATGGCCAGGTCTGCAATTGCATGGTCATCTGGAACTCGCACTCTAGTATACTCAGAGAGTACAGCACCTGCATGGATACACAAGGGAAGACAGAAAGATTTTTATTAAGAATTGTCACTTTATCCTCTGTTTCTACTATAATCTTTGTTCACTCAAAACATACTTACTGAAATCCTCATTGAACTGCTCCATTATTTCATCAAAGACAATGCAGTCCTCAAAGCCCTGCAAAGCAAAGACAAATGAATGAGTCTACATTTAATTCATGTCTGCTTTTTTCTCCTCAGATTAGTGATACAGATTGGTTGCTTACAGCGTTCATCCCCTGCCCATAGAAAGGCACCACAGCATGGGCTGCATCACCCATAAGGACACATTTGTCGCCAATGTGATATGGGGAGCACTTAACAGACACCATGGCTTGCGCAGGCAATCGGAAATAATCTCTCTTAAGAGCATCACTGCAAGGCAGAAATGGAAATACAACAATTACAAACTCACTTTCAGCAATTCATATTGACATTGTGTCAATGTGTTTTTCTGAACGACAGGCTTGGGTTTTTGTTCACTACATAGGCATCTATCAACATTTCAGTAAGCTAAAACAGCTATGTTCTGCTCTGATGAAGTTAAAACAGACAAAGAGAGGAAGGAAAGCATGCGTTCAGCTGTTTATGTCTGAGCACTCCAGCAAAAGGTCAACCCAGAGAGCAAGTGAATGAATGAAAGCCCGGAGCGTTATCTGTCCGTCACCCACTATGTACGGCTCACCTCTGATTAAAACCTCACTGCACAAAGCCATGTAACTCTAAGTCTGCAATTTCATACTTCACAGATCATGGCTGTGGATGTGTCTTGAGTCAATGGGATGATGGGAAAGGAAAGTGTTTTTTTGTGATTGCTTGGCAGGTTGGGTGAAGAGATAAAGGCAGAAAGTGAGAAAGAGGGTACCAGAAATAACATAGGCTGCGTGTGTGTGTGTGGAGGGGTGGGGGGTGGAGGTGAGAAAGACACTTACACTCCAATTAGTGGTATGGTGTCAGGGAAGTATTTCTGAAAAAACTCAATCACTTCATCTCCTGTGGTGATCTTTTCAAACTCATCAAAGGGCATGAAGAGGGTACAGGTAAAGGTCTTGTCCTAAATTAAGGGGGAAAGAATAAACAACGAATTAACAGGGGCCGACATAAAACACATGTGAGAGACATATTGAAAAGAAGATAAATAAAATCTGTCAATGGTTTCTTTAAATCGTATCTAGTACAGTTTTGGTATTGTTCAACATTCTCAAAAGTGTCACAATTTGTGGCCTATTCTAAACACTGCCTTTGTATTTCTGTTTCCCAGGGTCAAGGATGAAAACAAATGAAGAAGCATCCTTCCACAAATGCTGCATCCTGTGGTGTACTCAGTGTTCAAGATTTTTCAAACAGTATATTTTATTTTTTGTACTTTTTCATAAAGAATGTGTCTTGCAAAATCCCCCCTACCACACATATTATAGAATCTTCCATCTTCATTGCAGACATAATAGCCAAAATCCATCCAGTGAAAGCAATGGATGAAAGTGCACTAAGGTTGTGGGCGCGTCATTATCTGCCCGTCTGAGCAGGTGCAATCTATCAACATCACAAAGTCCTCCCTGTGGACCTTTTAGCACTGTCTCTGGTTTCCACAGCAACGAGGATGTGTGTGTGTTGTTGTTTTTTATATTCTCAGCTCTAATGTGTTCCTGGGAACTGGAGCATTGAGTGACAGTGTGAATGCACTCCAAAGTCAGCTGTCTTATCCCAGTCTCATGGAAGAGGACAAAAAGAGTTGTGCTGAGCCAGCCATGCAGAGAAAAAAAACATTGTAGGATTAAGAAGGACAGGAGAGACAGAAGTCACACAGCGAAAGATGAGGAGGACACAATGATTGTGTTAAATCTGGGTCACACCTCAGGAGCCAAGGCATTATGCAGACTACCATTTCTGATGAGTAAGACTCCACCAGCTATGAAGCATCTGTAAATGAGGCTAATTAACTCTATGAGGACATCCCAGAGGTCAATCATGCCCTGAAATCTTTTACAGTGATTGTGCTTTTGTCTGTCTGTAACAGCCAGTGGTTGCTACGCTACATATGTGACACAATAACCTCACAGATAAGCATCTTACAACAGTGCAGCTACATGCACACAAGAGTGGAGAAGAGTAAACTTCAAACTCACCAAGTTGGGTAGGGCAATCATCATGAATGTGTTTCGCGGCCAGATGTGCAGATAATTAGGCTTCATGGCAAACTGGGGATGATGATGAAAAGTGGGATAAACCAAAAAGAAATATGAACTATGAACAGTGAGTCTTACCATCCCATCCCTATACCACCTACAGGAAACAGAGGGGACAGTACAGAGGACAAACCTCTCCATTGATGGGTGGCATGGTGAGCTCCATGTAGCCGTGGGGGATGTAGGTCTGGCTGTAGTTGTAGCGGCTACGGCGAAGGAACTGCTTGCGGATGGCAGAGAAAGCTCCATCGCAGCCAACAATTAGGTCTGCCTTGATCTGCTCCTTGGATCCATCTGGCCTGAGAAACATACAATTAACATGACAAATTTACCTTAGTGTAGTGTTAATTTATCATTGATTATTTTAACCTGAGGATTATTTAAAAAAAAACACATCCACATTAAATTATTTAATCAGCAAATTTCACATTTCAAGTCCAGACCTTCCTTAGACTACTTGGAAGCAATGTTCCATTGCCTAAGCAACTGGCTATGTGCTTTGGGTTTGGTTCAGACATTAAACTAATGCAGACAGAGAGCTGTATATTTGCTGTATTTTTTGGCTTTCACATTGGTACAGCAGAAAAGTAGGCCACTGACTCTTTAAATTTGCAATACATACTGTTAATATGACAGTATCTTTATAACATGGTCATTGAATGGTAATGGCTTTATTTATTCATAGTAATTTCACTCCATGGAGCATCTCTGGCAACTATAAACATGATTGTGTTGAAGAGCTGCGTCAGGCAGCAGCATGCGTCAGCGCTCCCGACATCCCCGGAAGCAGACATGCAAATGGTTCCTGTCATGGTGCTGGGAGTTAAGTGGGAGTTAAATGTTTATTTGAAACGTTAAATGAGATCTGACATTGTTCAGTGGCTAGTGGACATTAATGCCCCAAGTGGAAATGCGAATTTATCTGTCAAACATAATATCAAGTACATCTGAGTTAATGAGCCTTGCAAACCACATCGTGGTGTTTAACATTGGCTTAATTCAGGGCTAACCAAAGATGTTACAATTCATCTTGAAGGGGACATGAATGCATGTCCTAAACTTTATGACAATCCACCTACATTTGTCAAGATATTGCACTCAACGCCAAAAATGTCAACCTCATGGTGGTGCTGGAGGAAAAGTCAGGGGATCCTCATCCTCTGGGTACACTGAATTCAAAGTACAAAGTTTTGTGGCAATCCATAAGGTAAATGCTGTGAGTCAACACATTCCAGTTCTGAAATGTGTAGACTCCACTGTGAAATATTGATTACATATTGACCCTTTAATGTTTGACAATTTTAGCAAAGTAGATTTATTATTAGTTCAGTTCAGTACAGTTGTAAATGAATCTAGTGCAACTGACAGTATCTGGTTTCCTAAATAAAATGTTGTGAGGCTTGGTGACAGTACTTGTGTTATATGCACAGTGCCTGCACCATGGGATGCTGATTTCACATTATGATTGCCCACCACAGTGCTACAGTTTTGCACCTGAAGATTATGTCAAATACTGAATAAGATAGCATTATCAAACAGTGATAAGTATGGTCTAGGACTTCATAAACAAGTTATTAAATACATAAATACAGCAATAAGGTAGTTAATATACAGCTATAGACCAAACTGTGAAAAGAAGTCCTGTCAAGGTCATGTATTTTCATTTAATACTGGTGCTATCTCTTAACATTTCATGGCTACTATGGGAGTAAACCTGCTATCACAGTGGCATCAGGCTCACCACATGCATTTAATTTCACGAGCTGGAGAGAACAAACATGAGCTGTCACAGATCAGCTACAGGGAAAGGGGAGGGAAGTGTCCTGGATGCATAAAGTGCTCACCAGGGTGACTTTTGGATTCAAGGCAAACTCACAGCAAAACCTGATTAAATTAAAGTGTATTAAAGTGTTTGTTCACTGTGGCAAAAACAGCCCAGTGACTCATTCTGATCCACATTTCAACTCGGAGCAGGACAGATCACCAAGCATAAATATAAATTAATACATTGATAAATAGATGAATAGAAGTGATGATACACACATCCAATGGACATTTTAGATAAGGATGAACTATTTTTTTTTTTTAAATGGTTATCAAATTAAACAGTTTGTGCTCTTGCATGCTGTGTTAATAAGTCACTGCATGGGTACACTAATTCCCACGACTAAAAGAACTTGGGGGTGTTTCATTGTTAATTGGGTCATAAATTGTGTGTCACATTTACCTCAAGGACAACCAAACAAGACTTCAAAGGCAACATGTTTTCACCATCCCAGGCCTCAGGCAGTTAACATGTGCAAGGCCATATGTGTTTATATGCATGAACACAGAGGGAACGTGAATAAAGTTAAAACAAAAAATCTAAATGCAGATTCTCCTACTGGATCACCCTCCATATATTATGTATGTGTGTGCTTGTATTTGCATATGATGTGACTACACACTGCACAATTATTTACTTATTAACTAACTACAACAACTATTTACCTGACAAAGGTCATCAGCCCTGCTTCGGCGCTCCAGTCCTGCAGTTTGTGGTCAAAGTTCAGCTTTGTGTTTGGATATGTTTCTGCCTCTGTGGAAGTACAATGTAAGAAAAAATGCTTATATCAGACATGCAGGCATGACATAACACCGGCGGTTTAATGTGACAGGTCATGTCCTGTTAAAATATACGGGAGGCCTTCAAAATCCTGATAAAATGGAGCAAAGACACGGACAGTCGGCAGTTAAATCCATCCCCCGCTAAAGGGGAATGACCACATGGTGATTAGCACAAATCTCCTGAACAACATTACATAGCAGTGCGTGTATCTGGTTTTGTGAAAACTGATGTTTCTGCTGTCACACATTCCAAAATCTCTTTATCTCAGTGTTCACTCCAGGAGTCTGGATTGGCCCTGATAAGAACAAAAGCTTTGCAATCAGCCTCTCGTTTGGCACACGCTGGCAGTCTAATTAAAAAGAGACCCATGCTGTCACGCACATCTCCAAGCGTATATGCAGGCAATTCATTAAATAATCTCAATAATAAATCCCTTTAGCCTGAAAATACGAGCACTTCCTCTGACGTTGCCTGACGTACTCAGGCACTTTAAAGCCTTGCATGAAGCTGACGCGCAGGGACTCTCTGCAGTGGATATGGCTCAGCTCGCTAGCAAACAGCCTCATTCTGGAGAAGTGGTGGAAAGAAAGAGCACTTCTTTTTAACCTGGAGCTTTGTGCAGAGTTCGTGAATACAAAATGAGAGTACTTTATGTATTTACAGGGTAATATGCTGTTGGAGCAGTAATCTTTCAAAGTGGTACTTTGTAACTTATCAAAGATGAAATTACACATTCTTCCTCATCAAATAAAAAAGTTTAATTTATTTGCAATACATTGCACAATTGCACAATTTAGTACACAAAGGGAATTAGCTGCTACAGCCTTATTCCATCTGGCAAGGCTAATGTTAACTAAAGATAGGCAACTTTGGGTTGATGTTGCAGTCTACTGTCCCTATGGCTGAGCACAAACCACTCCTGCGTTCACAAAAAAGAAACGCAGTAATTAATTCTATTGTAAGATTTTGGACACTTACGATTCATCCCTGACAGGTGAACAGTCGCACAACCTTCATTTCTCTAACTATAAAATGCAACATGTTTGACGTATTAGCATTTAGTTTTATCCCATAGGATGTTACCTGTGACAAAGTTATGCAAACATTACCCTTTCTCATTTTAAAAGCCATTTATGTAGTGAATCCACAGATGCAATTCCAGGAGTATCATTATTTAACAATATTAGAGAGCAAATTCTGGTTCTGATCCATTTTTTAAATGCCACTGAATGACAGGAGTTTACGTTGGGATTCTTGTTTGTTTCTATTCACTCTGTGCAAGCAGCAATTCGCTGGGTATTCATTGATTCCGTCATGAAGTTGGTATGATTTTTTAAAAATAAAAATATGAAGAGAGATATTAATGTGGTGATATTAGGGTGTTTTGTTTTACCATTCTTGTCCCAGTGAGTGTAAACTTGTTTTTATAGCTTGATTAAAAATGAGAAGAATCCCCTCAATAACTTCCAATTGGCTCTTTCATTATGTTTCATAGTTTATTGAACTAATTGTATTTCCTTTGTGGATGAGAGATGAAAATGATATAATACATTTATTATGGTCCTGTTAAAGAGTGATAACATTACAAGATGTGCATTTAATCTCTCTCTCCTTCGTACATGTTTTACTTTGTGCTGCCGCAAGCTTTATGTTTATTTGATGGCGTTCATTTCACACTGCTGTGCTGTGTTGATAATGTTACGGAGCATCTGACTTCAGTGTATATTAGGGCATGAGAGTGAGAAACATCTGAAAGGAGCTAAAATCCTTTATGAATCCAATTTTGCATCATTGTCTTGTAGGAAGAGAATGCATCATTTGAATGTTGAATTTCTAATTCAGTTTGGCTATCATTTGGTTATTTCAGTACACATTCTGTGACATTATGCTCCAACATCTATTTTGTCTGAATAATGCAGAAGAACTCTTTTAATGTTCTTACCTGTTAACAGCTCTTTGTTCAGATTGGCTCGGTCTACTGACAGGATGTACTGGAAAGAGAACAAACTGTTACAGTGGATGTCTACAGATACTACACCTACACACTGTTGGTCCCTATGAACCATCTCTGCCCAACCAGAGCAGTGTAATTAAAAAGGGCTTTCAGACAAACATTTTCACTTCAGTTGGACATCTGTTGTTATGTGGCATTAACTGAGTTGTCACTCGTACTTATCATCAGTTGGTGCGTCCTTGAGTCACTTCACATAATGTAACATATCTCTGGGTTTGTTTGTGTTTCTGTATATGTGTGCTTACAAACACTGCTCGGGCATGACAGGTCTAGCAAGGTAAAAAATTCATATTGACCTGCAGAGGAGCTTCTGCAAATACACCATTCTTACTGGTTTACCACATACCACATCCTTACTGCTGACTGCTCAGTTATTACAGTGTTACATAGGTAAATGAGACTTCTTCAGCTTGATAAAATATACAGTTGTTCACATGATGCCAATAGCAGGCTTACCTGGCCTTTCTTGCCATAAGGGATTGCTGACTGTTTCCCAGTCAGTGAATGGATCATTCTTGCATGCATGGGAATTCCTTGGGAGACAATCTGTTGGGGAAAAAAATGATGATTGCAGAGGATCAAAGTTATCATTTATAACCATTTAGGAAAAATAATTATGTATATTTGTATGATTTGCATTGCCTCTTTAAAAACAAACAGGGTTTGAAGTCACAAATCATGAATGCAAAGAATGGGTAGCAGCCTATTGAACATGCAGCTAATCCATTTGGCCATTCAGTAGCTTCCTTTGAGTAAGTATATGTGAAAACCCTGTATAACAGGCCATGTTTTGTCATGCTGAAAAGTCACACGAGTGTAAAGAGAAAAGGGTCTAATGCAGAGTTCTCAGGCATGCCTAACATGCTCAGTGTAGCAAATGTGGCCCAACAAAAATGCTGACATTAGATGCCAGAATAAAACATCTTTAGGGGCCTGCAAGCAAAAAGACCAGGCTGGACAGATTCCCTGGAGCATAACCTTCCGTTATTACAAATCCAGCTAAACAAAAAATTAAGTGTTTCTATTTTCCTGCCTTGACATCAGTCGTGATGTGTGGTTTATGAAGACTTATATGGATGGTAACATGGGCAACAAAAATTGATATTATATATATGCTATATATGCTATAGTATATGCTATTCTAATTTGTTTTCTCGTCCCCTTTAAGACCAATAAACAAGCAAGATAGGGCCACCATGCCCCCACAGTCCTGGGATATTCCACTTTACATGATAAACAGTGAATGTGTCCAATCAGCATACCTTCTCCTCCAGTCCGACACGTTTCAGTGCTTGCCGGCCTCTGTGAGACAAAGCCAGGTTGATGCTTCTCCCCCTCACAATTTTGGCTTGCCGGATATCTGACCGAAATCACACAAAAATGTTTCTGGATTATTGGTTATCCACGAGAAATGCAATGCATCCATTCATCTGTGTGTTCAGGAATATTGTAATTTTGATGCGTGGCTGTATTATGCAGAGAGAGAAGCAATGTGACAATGTGATTTAGTGTACTTGAAAAGATGGCTTTGAAAAGAGCGTATCATACACTACCTTCCCTCGTCTCATAGACTTCCACATCAAAGCCCCTTTTGGCAAAGAAGCAAGCATTCAGTGCCCCAACCTGAAAGGAGAAGGGGGATACCAACAATTCTTTGAAAATCTTGCCAAAATCATTGTCTTTTACACTGTCATACATAAATAATTATCTCCTGAATATGTAGTGCTGTATAGGCTACAGAGACACAGCCAAACCCACTTTTGTGACTTTATTTTCTCTACTTCACAGTTTTTACTGCAAATTTTTCTTTTTCTTTTACCACATTGTCCAAAAATAAGCCTTCATTAATCCTACTAAAACTGTGCTATAGAACTTCCCACTTTATGAGAGGGCAACTGCCTTAGTAAAGGTGAGTACGCAGTCAGTCAACAGATGAAAAGACTACAGTGAAGAGCTACAGTGAAATAAATGTTCAATTTCATTTGGTTCTTACCAAACCACCGCCCACCACTGCCACAACTCTTTTCTTGGTTGGCCTGCCCGCTGATCTCTCCATTGTACTGAATTCTCTCTGATGGTCAGACCCCTCTCACTGCTCAGTTCAAAGTGATTTGCAGAAGTACTGTGCAGGGACTTCAGAGGAGGAGGAGCAGAGTGAATCCCATGTATGTCATTCTAGAAATCAGTTCCCCGTTCAAAGCAGACACACAAGAAGCAGATAACAGGACTTTCTAAACACTATCTGGCAACTGATAGCTGGTTTCAAAAGGCCTAAACCAGATCATTCCCTCAACTTCAGCCAATTTACTTAGGTGGAATAAGATGAATTTGCTGTTACAGTTTCAGAAAATCACTACCTGCCTGTTGCATAGGCCTGCAAATGTAAAAACATTATACAAAACAAAATACAGTAAACTGTCCAAGGGTCACAAAAAAGATGGAAGAAGGAATGCTTGCCAACAGAACTCCTCAAAACTATTACCTGTGTCTTGTCATTATTAGTGGCTTCTGAGTAATTTCTCAGGGGTCACATGTACCTGTAAAATGACTTGTGTCATGGATGACTGCTCTGATTGTCACCACTGACAGGTCATGAATAAAGTCCTATGTCGCCATCTAGTGGCTGTGTGATGTAAGCAATCAAAAAACAGTCTTCAACTAAATGAAGTCCAGTTCTGCTCTCGTAAGACTTTTATGAATATTACCATTTTCTTTGCAGATTTTAAAAATCCTGGATCTCTGTCTTTACCTTACATCACCAGTTCTAATCTACCACAATTCAGTTCAATTTCCCACAAAGGAAATGGTTGAATTGGCTAATAGCTGGTATAAAATTGTTTTTCAATTTCTCCCTAGTCATACTAGTCTCTTATCACTTTGTGTCTCTACAGCTGTATGCACAGGGCAAAGGGCTTGAAAAATGATCTGAGCAGAGATGTATCATAAGCCCATATACTAAGGTCTTATGATACATCCAAGTGCCATATAAAGGAAAGACTGGGTGATTGAGAGGTCACTCAAACTAGCTGTAAAGGCATAGATGCTCTATAAAGGAGCACAAGTAGTGCAGTTAAATAGAAGTAAATTTGTAGTATAATCCAGGCCCCCAGCAGAAAGGGACTGTTTTTACAGTCTCTGTGTCATACACTGTCATAAACTATAAATTTTGTGGCACAGGTGCAACAGCTGTGATATATATAATGATACTAACAGATTTGGCCTGTGGTTCTGTGAATAAATGCCTCAGCTTGTACAAATTCTCTGTTTCTCATTTTGGAACATATGCTTCATATCAAGACAAAATTTCATAGCTGTTAAATTTATGACAGAACAGGGACCATACATTTAATCCCCACAATTCCCACAAATCTCTGATAATATAATCAATGTATCAATAAATCATGCAAGATCAAGATCTGTCTACAGTCCATTCTGAGCGTTTGCGCAAAACATACCTTTTGGAATTAATCAGAGACACTTTAAATGGTGGCAGGTATGTGCTGACTCCCATTTAACATGAGTTTGAATGTGATTGGTTAATTCTGTGTACGCACATGCGCACATGCGCAACCACATTATCTCAGTAGTTTATTTTTACTTCCCCTCTCTAAAAGATTTTCATTCATAGATTTCATTTTTTCAATTGATTGTAAAGTTTTATAGGTCACATTAATGGTGTAAAAAGTTGAAATTGTTGAGATTTATCATGGTCTCATTTTTCACAAAAACCTGGCATTTGAACAGGGGTGTGTAGAGTTTTTATATCCGCTGTAAATTAAACGTAGACCATTCGCTGCTGGTGAAAATCCACGATTTTCATGATCCATGGGGTTTGTTGGTGGCATTATGTTTGTGGTAGTATTCTATGTATTTTATCTTGAAAATTATATTTTCAACCACACCTTTGGAAAGCAGAATAAAGTTATGCACTGAGCGTAACTAATGTTTTTTAATTTCATATTTTATTGATTTGCAGGTTTCCTTGTTATTCAGCTAGGTTAGAATTCAGTTCTCATTACTGAAATCATTTCATTAACGAAATCATATCGCTACCGAAACAGATGCTAATTAACAAATCATTTTTGTTTTTCAATTTGTAGAAAGGATATATACACTTTGGTGTCACAGTTGTGGCATGACTTAAGATATGTCAGTTTCCATGAAATATAACAAAAAAAACAGGTGACAGAACACTTTGATCTTGAAAATAATTCAAGATCAAAGGGTTATTCCAGATCAAAATGCAGGACCGTAATAACCGTAATTGCCTTTGAACTTTTTTGAATTTCTTTATGTGAGTAGAGAAGAAGAAGAGGAAGAAAACATTGTTTATTGTTTACTTCTTTGGATCCCGCTGAGGTTTGGACGACCCCGGCTTAGCCGGTAATCAAGTTGAAGATGACAACAAAGTCAGTGAGAGGTGAAACCATGCAGCGTTTCATCCCCGTCGATGGTAAGTCAGTCTTTCTGAATTAGAACAGTTAACATGTCTTCAGTGTTTTTGGTTTTTGTTGCATTATCGGTTAGCATTACTGTGACCAAACGGGTGTTGTCTTAACTAGTTTTAATGATCTTGTGCCTTGATGTTTTGTTCGTACCCCAGACCCCGAGATGCAGGCTGAGAGCGCTGTCCATCTGGATACAGTCACAGATGTTGACCTCTCTCAACTGGCCTCCATTGAAAACATGGAAGTCGCAGCAGCCAACTCTGACATGGTGGATCGACTTGAGGACATTCTAATGCAGTGGTACCAGAAAATCAACAAGGTTGATCAAATTGATATTTGATATTTGTTAGTTCTCCACTAACAGGCACAGAACACGTAGCTGGGTGATAGCAATTTGATAGTGTGCTCAAGAGAAAAAGACTTAAAGCAGTTGCCCCTTTCCATTAAAGCAGAAAAATAGTCTAAAATAAAAGGAAATAAAATAAAAGGAAATTGTAACCTTTCTCTGTATCCATAATAATTAGGTCCTGCTGGAGAGTGAAGAGTTGAGGCGAGAAAATGAAACTGCGGGGCCACTGAGTGAGTTAGAGCACTGGAAAAGACAGTTTCTGAAGTTCAACTCCATCTTCAGTCACATCCAAACCCCAGAGTGTAAGGTGGTGACAGTGGTGCTCCATATCAGCCATTCCAAGAAGATGAAGGTACTGACACTTAAGTCTTCAACAAATACATGTAAAACTTATAAAATGTGTATGTAAAATTTGATTTGAACTTCAAAAGCGCTGAAACCCCATCGAATTAACTAAAACTGAACCTTTGAATCCATGTGCATATGTAGATGTGGAGGGAGCTGGAAGCCAGGATAACATATAATACCAATGAAGCCAAAGACAATGTAAAATTCCTGCAAACACTGGAGAGTGTCTGCCAGCCTCTTTACAGCAGTGACCCGGTATGTAGAGTCAATAATTTGACGTGATGAATGCCTTGTCTGGGGAGAGGTGTTTGTCAATACTGAACAAAAATCTCTCCACTGCAGAATTTAAGATTTCTTTTTTTTAAATATAAAATCAGTGCCAAGAGTATTGTTAAGGAAAATGTGATATATATGGCATTGACATAAAATTCACTATATCGTGACTAGTGGACAATTTGAAGTGCAAGTATGAGTTAAACCTTAGATGCGTCGACCTCCAGTGGATATTAGGCTATAACTAAAGTAATAACCTGCTAAGTTAAGTCAGTGACAGCAACAGGATGTGATGGAACTTGTCCATATGTTAAGATGAGTTAGTTTCATTGCTTCAAGTATTTGTTCATCATGAGGTTAATGGATAACAATAATTCAAACTAGTACAGATTATTGTAAATAATATTTACATACGGTACATGGATTTTTGATTTCAGATCACAGTGATGAAAAGTGTGCAGAAAGTCATCAGTGCCATACAGATGATTTACAGTTTTTCGGGTTACTACAACACAAATGAAAAGATATCTACGCTGTTCGTCAAAGTAAGTGCATAATTTTCATTCTCATAAAAATGTATGTTCCTTCAAGAATGTGGTTTTCTTAGAAACATTCAGTCAAAGGATTTCCAATTTCATTTCTGAAAATTTGTAATTGTGTCCCTGAAAAATGTACAGGTCACGAATCAGATGGTTGCAGCATGTAGATCATACATCACTGCCGATGGCACACGTCCACTATGGGACCAAGATACCGAAGACATTCTCAAGAAAATACAGGTGATGATGACACCTATTGTATTTATGTGGACATCTTCTGTGTTATTATGACTGTGGCTCAAACATAACACATGACATCAGCATGTCATTTTATTCATTCATCTTTTCTCTTTGACAGGTCTGCATCCGCTTGTATGAGGAGTATCAGTCAGCCTTCGAGGAAACAAACAAACAAACAAAAGAAGGACTTGAACTGAAGCCTTTTGAGATTTCAGAGATGCAGATTTTTGGCAAATTTGAGAACTTCTGTAATCAACTCAAAAAGGTGCAGTCCACAATACTATTTTTAATTTGAATTCCGTTCTTACTTTATGGGCTTGTTAGATAACATTAAGCCTTTTTTTTTGCAGATTGCCCACATAATCACAGTGTTCAAAACATTTGAGTCTCTTGGGAAATCAAACATTGAGGGCATTCAGGTTCTGGCCAAACAAGTCCACGCTGTGTCCGTGAATTTGAAAGGGAAGAAATATGATATGTTGGTTCCAAGGTCAGCTGAATTCAAAAAGGATTTTGTTCAGTTTATGGTTCAAATCTCCGACATTGAGGTATGTAATATTTCCCGCAATTTATAATCTGTAACATGTTGATTGAAATCAGTTGTCCTCTTCTTGCTTAATCACTTTTGTATTAGACATGGATGGTCATATTAAAATTTTGTCTCCTCTACAGAACCAGCTGCAGGCATTTATGAGGTCATGCTTCTCGAAGATCTTCTCCTCCCATCAAGCTCTTTGCTTTATACAGCTGTCAGTATAATTTAGCATATTTGTATCTTATAACTGTAATGATTTAATCTGTGGACAGTTTGGCATGATGAACAGAAAATTCTAACACAGCATAAATCATATAAATATATCATAAATTACTTTATTTTCAGGTTTCAGAAACTGAAAATCCCCTGTGTAGATGAAGAAACTCCCAAGATCATTGCTCTTATTCTTCAGCATTATGCCTCAGAAATAGAGTTTTTGAAAAAGGTATTGTATTTTCATTTGATTATTTGATTATCAGTTAGCGAATTTGATGTTGTTAATTAATTCAACAGATTTACATGTGTAAATTTTCTTTGCAGCTCTTTGACAAAGACAAAAATAACCCCTCATTAAGTAGAAACATGCCTCCTCTGGCCGGGAAGATCAGTTGGGTCAGGAACCTCTACGAAAAAATTGAGGAACCCATGTCACACATAAAAGTAAGGCTTGACGTTTCCCACATAACAACTAAAATTAAGCTCTTATCACGCTGTCATATTTTTAATTTAAAATTAATTATCTCTATCTCTCTCCTCTATAGATATACCCCAACATCCTGTCCAGCCTTGAGGGAAAAAGGGTGATAAAAATGTACAATCAAACTGCATTTGCCTTTGTGGAGTTTGAGGTCCTTTCCCACAATGCATGGGTGAAAACAGTGTCAGATATACAAGCTGGTAGGTTTTCTGCCTGTGACTTAATATGTTGATAGCCTAGACTGCATATAATACAACTTGTTCAAATACCTCCCTGCTTTACTTTATAACAGTCTTGGAAGTCCCACTGCTGGCTCGAAACCCAAACACTGGAAAATTATTCATCAACCTTGATCCTAAAGTAGCTGAAGTGATTCGGGAGGCAAGGCATTTGGTGGTGATGGGTCTTGAGGTTCCAAAGCAGGTTTTGGATGTGGTCAAGGTGAAAGACACAATAAACAATATTCACCTCCGACTACAGGTAAATCACACTGTACCAGGATTTTTTATTTTACAGAAGGACGGTTTACCTTTATTTGAAATGATTTGTATTTGTATGCATTTGTTGTATCTGTATTTTTTCTTACAGACCATTTTGGCAGACTATGAGGCCACTTGCGCAAACATACCTGCAGACTTCATTGGCTTGATGGCTTCAAAAGTAAAAAAAGTAAGCAGATCGTGAATACACTACATTTATGCAAACATTTCACTAAATCATGAATTAACAAAGTGCTATAGAATAACCATTTTTATGTTCTCATAAATATAAACATACACAGTTTAAGTCTTTATATTTGCTGCAAAACCATGTAAGCATTCACTTCAAGTGTCTATTTCTTCCTTAGTTGCTTAGCAGGAAAAAAACCCCCTGTGCCTTCTGTTAGAAGATTTAAGATGGGAAATATGAAACTTGCTACTGGCAACTAGTTTTTTTCCAGAGTTGCTTTTTAACTGTTAATTTTTTTTTTTTTTTTGATATATTGCTAAGGTGGAAAATGCACTTCACCCTGGGTTAGTGCTTCTCACCTGGTCATCCTTGCACCTGGACAAGTTCTTCCTACATGCTGATACTGCTTTGTTGGAGCTTAAAGATCTTTTAAAGACGGTACGTTACTGAAACAAATATAGTAATGTTAAATGTAGTATGAAAAATACTTAATTTGTGTGAAAAAATTAGAAATCATCAGTAGGTTTAATTCAGTGTTTAATGGGATTATTACTTACCTCCCAGTCAGCAAGCCTTCATACAGTTTTTACTCATTGTATTTTTAAAATGCCCTTACCCAAGAGTGATGTCCCTACATGCTGGATTTCTTTTTTTAGGTGCAGGATATCTGCAAGAGAAGCATTGATGATGTTCTTGAGGATATCTCAGAGACCTTACTGCTAGACCTCCCAGATGATCATATACCCTCACTGCATGACCTGATTAACTCTAATGAGGTATGGACTTATCTTGTTTTCATCCTCAAAATTTAAACAGGAAGTATAATTGAACTGTCAATGTTAAGTAAATGAAGTAAGTAAAGTAAATGCAGTTAAATTAAATTAAGTCAATTTTACTTATGAAACAAGTAGTTTGTTAAACCAAACATGAATCTAAATATCAGTTCAAAGAAAAAAACAACCTAAAACTCACCTCTCACCTTTAATAAAGTAATACAATTAAAAATAACTCCTGTTTTAGAATCGATGTAAGGAGATGGCAAAGAGCTTCAATGAAAAATGCTGTCACATTAAAGAAGCGGTGAAAGAGCTGAAGAATCTCTTTGGTGCTCCTAATGAACCAAAAAGCACAGAAGACACAGTTAAGAACCCTGTTCCAGGTACTCTTCTATCCTACTAATCCTACTTTTAGTTTTATATTTAATTGCACCAAAAATATGAACATATCACATGTATACGTGTGCATATTTTTTATTCATTTGTGACAATTTCAGGAGTGAGCCAGAGGGGAATTGATTTTGAAGATCCTAACAGAGATAAAGTTCAAGAGATAAGGATCAAAAGGGTATGTTTGCTTACCAGAGAATTTAACTAAAATACAACGTACCAACAAATCTGTCAATGCTTCACATAAGAAAAAATCTTCATTTCAGGAGTTTAATAGACTTCATGATACCCTGACTGAAAGGGTATTACAGGCACTGATGAAAACCACAAAGGGATCTCTGGAGTTCATGAGAAAGAGACTTAGTAGGAAGTAAGTATGTTTGTGTTTGTCAGTAAGTAGTAAAGAGCTGTTATCTGTATCCTCTTGTAATTATATGATCTCTTATAGATCAACACCAAGGGAAGGAAAACTAAATCCTTACCAGACGATGGAATCTGAGTCCAGGATGATTCCACTAATAAGATCTGAAGTCCAGCTGGTCATACCCAATGTGGTGAGTCTGCTAATAGTAGTAACCTTGTAGGGAAGAAGTATAATCTGAAATTCTTTTCAAATTTTGTGAAACAGAAAATGTAATTCCTGTGTCTAATATTTGCTGTCACCAGGTAATAATTCCCGATGCAAAGGAGATCCAACAGGGAATGATACAACTCATTGACCTGGTGTTGGAAGTCAGCAAGGTTACTGAATGGCACTGGCAGTACAGTCAGTATAGCACAAATAACAAAGGTATGTTGATGTCAGTGCGTACCAGGATAACAAAATATATACGAACGACAAGTTGATAGGGATGAAAAGGATAAATTGGAACATAATTCCTTTTAGTCAATTGATTAAAATAATCAAGAACAATTTGTGGGATATTTTTCATATCTTTGCATATGTGTATTGATCTTATAGATGAAACAACGGAGACTCTCTATCACAGAGTAGTTGCACATGATGACATTGTAAAGTTGGCGTTCATGCTGAAAAAAACAATCAGCTCTGAGAGAGGGGACATGAGTTACGCTGATGTTTTGAAGCTGTTTACTCCTTTCGGTGAGCTCTGGAAGAAGGACAGGAACGTCAAAGTCAAGGTTTGTTTTTCTGCACACGACACATTCCCGTTTTGACCTTTAGAAGATCTATTTCCCTATAATAACATTATTTTCTTCACTTTTAAAGGAATTCATGGATAGCCAGCCATCCTTGATCGCCATTGAATCTGAAATTGAGCACTACAACTCAATTGAACAAAATATTGATCTTATCAAACCCATCATTGTTGGGTGGACTGAACTGTCAACTGGTAAGGTGTTTTGTCTGTGTTCTAGACAGAACCAGACACAACCAGATAAATTCTAAGTTACTGTTTTTACCAGCAGTGTTTGTACATTTAACATTGTGTGTATGTGTTACAAGGAGTATTACAAATTGTATCTCTTGTATGCAGATCCCTTAAAGAAGAGCCTGGCTGAAGAGACCAAAGCCTGGAAGAAGCTGTTGTGCAAATACCTGAGGGAAGACTACAAAAAGAAAATGACTGACATCAGCACACATTTTGACAAATACCTCAGCCAACTATCTCATCCCATAGCTAATCTGGAGGATGTGATCCATGCTTTAAAGGCACTGTCTGAGCTGCGGGATGCTGAAATTCAAACTGATATGACACTGATTTCCATTGAGGTATGAATAGCAAATAGTTTTCTGGGATGCAGCTAAAGTCTAATTTACACACAATGGTTGTATTGCCATGTCTCTTTGAAGTCATATAATCTTCATCCTTCATAGACTGACCCAAAAGTTTAATTTTTAATGGTATACCTGATGTTGCATTTTCCAGGAGGCCTATGAAATTTTGACTCGATATGAGGCAGATGTGCCGAAAAAAGAAGCAGAGGAGGTGGTCAAGTTGAGGCATTCATTCATGGAACTTCAGGCGAAATCTGTTAGTATATCATTATATGTATGCTTATTTTGTTTTGGGATTTTTTTATATAAGTGCTCAACTGCTACTCACCTCAACTTTGTTTTTGATTCTTTACTTTCTCAGGGATCCGTGCAAGATGAGCTTGGCCATATGCAACCTAAGTTTAAACAAAACATTCTTGAGAGTGTGGCTGTTTTCAAAAAAGATTTTGTCATTTTCATGGAGGAATACGAATCAGTAAGTAATCGATGGATATCTTAGTCTAGTGTACATTTAAGTATGTAGGCAGTGGAATCAATTGAATTGAATCTACTAAACAGTTAATATGATCTTGTTTTTCAGGAAGGCCCCATGGTCGATGGAATAGCTCCACAGGAAGCCAGTCGCAGGCTCCAGATCTTTCAGGTAACATTGCCACTTAGCACTAATCATTCTAATGTACTACATATACTGGTCATTGTTAGATGCATGAAAACCAATCAGTTGAGTAGAAAAGTCACATGTTGAAGATAGTATTATATGTAGTTCATCAAGTAATTTCAGCTTTAGTTCAACATTTATTGAAATTGTGAAAATTTCTCTGCCAAACATGGAAGACAGACTTCTATTTTTTTTTTTAAAAAAAACAAAAACAAAAACAAAACCCTATGTCCAATTTATAATTTTCTCCCTTACTGTGTACAACAATGACATATTTTTTTATTTTACTCAGGCAAGATTTGAAGAACTTTGGACAAATTTCCACCAATACACCTCTGGGGAGCAGCTTCTTGGCTTGCCAGTTACCAAGTGTAACACTCTACAGAACAAAAAGTACGTTCCTTTTCTACAAAAGCATATCCTACGTTACCATGACAGTGAAAAAGGAAACTTTACAGGTTACATTAGCAATATCTTTGGCATTTCCTAATGTATTAAAACTAATAAAACTATTTTGTCCCATGATTACCCCAGAAAAGAACTTGATCTGCTAAAGAAACTTTATGGCCTGTATGATGCGGTCATGAGTAAGATCAGTGGGTACTATAGCATTCTGTGGACCGATGTGGATACTGAGAAAATCAACACAGAACTTCTGGAATTTCAGAACAGGTAATCTTGTATTTCTGTATTTCTCCCCCTCACTGTAACAGATTTGGTTTATGTTTTATTTGTTTTATTAGATTGATGTGATTGACAATGTTGGACAACTCAAACTGGCCTTTAGGTTGGCCTATGCCAGTATAAAAAATGTTATCGTAATTATCTTGTAATTATCATGTATATATGAAACAGATTTTTTCCTCTGTTTCTGCTGTAATTGTATCAATATATATTGCACATGTTTTTTCATTATTATCTGATTTTATTCTACATTTTATCTTACCTGCTGTGACACAACCATGGATTATTATCTCTATTCCTAGGTGCCGCAGGCTGCCCGAAGGACTGAAGAACTGGCAAGCCTTCCTGGACCTGAAGAAAACAATCGATGATTTCAATGAGTCATGCCCTCTGCTTGAGATGATGGCAAACAAATCTATGACAAAGAGACACTGGGACCTGATCACAGACCTGACTGGCCACCAATTCGAGGTGGAATCCAAGACCTTTATGCTCCAGAACGTCATGGATGCACCTCTTCTGGACTACAAGGATGATATTGAGGTTTGTTGGTATTTGTTTTTCTTTGGTCACATCCTATCCTAATTTTAAGCCACAATATTTTTTCTTATTATTATTTTATAAACTCTTGTATGCTTTGGCTTGAATTTTTTCAGGATATCGCAATATCTGCTGTCAAGGAGAAGGATATTTATGCCAAGTTGTCCCAAGTGAAAGAAGCGTGGACCAACCAGACCCTGAGCTTGATGACATTTAAGGACAGAGGAGAACTGATGCTGAAAGGGGCAGAGACAACAGAGATTCTTACCAATCTGGAGGATAGTTTGATGGTGCTGGGCTCACTGCTGAGCAACAGGTAGAGGAAAGAAAATTGGACTGTTGTGACTATAACTGATGATTTTTAGGGAAAGTGGAGGAATTGATGCAAATGTTTGTGGTCTCTTTTGGCTTTCTTGTCTTGAACTTTTGTCTTTGTCTACCCTTCACAGATACAGTGCCTACTACAAAGCAGAGATCCAGGATTGGGTCTCCAAGCTTTCAATATCAAATGATGTCATTGAACAGTGGGTTATTGTCCAAAACTTATGGATCTATTTGGAAGCCGTGTTCATTGGAGGTGACATTGCCAAAGACCTGCCACAGGTACATTGCTTGCTTTTCATGTTTTTGTGGTGGCATTTACAATGATCAGTGAACAGTCTTGCGAATGCATTGTTTTATTCAATCACTCTGTCCCATTATAGGAAGCGAAGCGTTTTGAGAATATAGACCAGACCTGGATTGAGATCATGCAGCGAGCCCAGAAAGTCCCAAATGTGGTGGAGTGCTGTGTCGAGGATCCAACTCTGGGAGAGCACCTCTCAGATTTACAGAAACAGCTGGACTTCTGTCAGAAATCTCTTGCAGGGTAAAGTTTTGTCACCAACTAAATTATTACTTTGTGACAGAAATATTTTTAGGGGCAATACACCAACATTTTTTTTTTCAAGGCCCAAATTTTACTTGTCCATGTGATGGAGATGATCTGCTCTAATTCAACAGGTACCTGGAGAAGAAAAGGCTTCTGTTTCCTCGATTCTTCTTTGTCTCTGACCCAGCCCTTTTGGAAATTCTCGGACAAGCCAGTGATTCTCACACAATTCAGGTTAGAACACTGATCATCCCTATAATTTCTATTTTTCTATACCTGTCAAGTGTAAAAAGGAATTGCAATTCATATGTAGGGGGGTTATGTTTTCATTTTGTCTGTTGGATAGTAGTGTGAGTTAAATCCTATCAGCATATTTCAGTAAAATCTGGTTGAAAAGAAGGACTGGTAAGAAAAAAGTAGGACATGCAGATATGAATCAGGAAAATGGTATAGATTTTTTAACACAATGGGGGCGAAGAAGTTCTGACAGGTATAAGTCGGTCACAATAACATGTCGATAAAAATGAGCAAAACTAATTTTTGGTACAATTCTTTTTTTCAGTCACATCTCCTCGGAGTGTTTGACAATGTTAATGAAGTAGAGTTTGATGCAACAGAGTATGACAAGATTTTGGCTGTTATTTCACAAGAAGGAGAAAAACTTCCGGTAAGTAATATTACATTTACATTTGCAGGTTATAACTGTTGTATAATTCTTTGCAAGTGTTGCTCTTTATGTTATGCACGTTGTTGCAGCTGGTCTAAATGGAGTTGACTTCAATTATGTTGTGTATTGTTGGGATGTAGATGTCATCATATTGAATTGAATAGTAAATGCATGTTTTTTCCTTCCCTTTACTGATCAGAAGTATAGTAAAATATAGTAATTGTTTATTTGTGGTTTCAGCTGGACACTCCTGTGATGGCACAAGGAGCAGTGGAGCTCTGGCTCAAGAAGCTGTTGTTAGAGCAGCAAGTGTCATTACACTCTGTTATCAGAGCTGCAGAAGCAGAGATCAGCGATGAGGACTTCAATCTTCTCTCTTTCCTCAACCAGTTTCAAGCACAGGTCAGAACACAGCGCTATGACTGTTAGTCCACATTTTAATAGGCTGATTCAGAATGTCATCCTTGTGACACCCTAATAGATACCAGGTCAATGCTAGGCATGTGCCAGATGTTATTATGATAGATTTCCTTCATTTCTTAACTCTGATACCACAAATCACACATAACAAGACAGAACTGTGACAAGAACTGTGCACAGCTCTTTGTACATGTGATTTCCACAATATATAGTGTGTGTCATAGTTTCAGGTCATATCCAGGCAGTTGATTTAATAAGATGTATCCCTTTTGCGCTTACTCTTTTAGGTCGGCTTGCTGGGTATCCAGATGTTGTGGACAAGAGATGCAGAAGAGGCATTACAATATGCTGAAGATGACAAGGAGATAATGCCTTTCACCAAAAAGAGATTCCTAAATTTACTCACTGCTCTCATCAAACAAACCACCCATGACCTGAGCAAGTTTGACAGAGTCAAATTTGAGACGCTTGTCACAATCCATGTGCACCAGAGTGACATATTCAATGACCTGGTAGGTTCTTTGAAAAATCTTACTGTTGATATCATTGACCATCACTATAATTGAGGCAACACACTGAGATTCATATCCTGCTTTTTTCCCCAGGTGGCAAAGCATGTCAAATCTTTGGATGACTTTGAATGGCTGAAGCAGAGCAGATTTTACTTCAAGGAAGATCAGGTCATTGTGTCTATCACTAATGTTGACTTCATCTATCAGAATGAGTTCCTTGGCTGCACAGACCGTCTGGTCATCACCCCTCTGACTGACAGGCAAGAGAGAATTTGATTTTATTAGTTTACTTTTACTACTGTCATGTTTAATATGATTCAGTAGATTCAGTCAACTGGCTTCTGTCTGCAGGTGTTACATCACACTCTCACAAGCTCTGGGAATGAGCATGGGAGGGGCTCCTGCAGGGCCAGCTGGCACTGGAAAGACTGAAACCACCAAAGACATGGGACGCTGTCTAGGCAAGTATGTGGTGGTGTTCAACTGCTCGGACCAGATGGACTTCAGAGGACTTGGAAGGATATACAAAGGTATCTCAGGCAATGCAACAATCATGCATCACACATTAGTCATACACTACACTACCTGACGACAGTGTGGTGTGTAACTTTTGGTTATCTCACGATGTATCATTTTTTTCAGGTCTTGCACAGTCAGGGTCTTGGGGCTGCTTTGATGAGTTCAACAGGATCGACCTGCCAGTGCTATCTGTGGCCGCCCAGCAGATCTACATTGTTCTGCAGGCACGCAAGAAACACAAAAGCACTTTCATCTTCACTGACGGAGACTGTGTGGATCTGAATCCAGAATTTGGCCTGTTTATTACAATGGTATGATACACAAATTCATAGGAATAGGAAGAAAATATGAAATGCCTGTAAGCTAGGGAGAAAACATTAAAAATACGCCAAATGACATGTCATCATTCCATCTCTAGAACCCTGGATATGCAGGTCGTCAGGAACTTCCTGAAAACTTGAAAGTGCAATTCAGGACAGTGTCTATGATGGTGCCAGACAGACAGGTGAGTCCTGGCTACTTTTGCTGGAAGGTAAGATTTTTCCTTTTGTTGTCGACTAAATTGTCAGTCACTTCTCCACTGTTGCTTTTTTGCAGATCATCATGAGAGTCAAACTTGCCAGCTGTGGATTCAATGAGAATGTCATGCTGGCTCAGAAATTTTTTGTCCTTTATAAACTGTGCGAAGAGCAGCTGACAAAACAGGTGAGAATCGTTTTATTTATTAATTGCTCTTTTGATTTATCATTGACCTACTGACGTACAATGTCTACTATTTTTCAGGTCCACTATGACTTCGGCCTGAGGAACATTCTGTCTGTGTTGAGAACACTTGGGGCCAGTAAGCGAGCACGACCCAATGACACTGAGTCCAGCATTGTCATGAGAGTGTTGCGTGACATGAATCTTTCTAAACTGGTATGACAGGAACTGATTATTTAATATTATGAATAATATCATAATTCTGCTGATATTGTACTATGTGGGCAGATACTATGTATGTGAATCGTCCTGTATGTTTCAGGTGGATGAGGATGAGCCCCTCTTTATTAGTTTGATCAACGACTTATTCCCTGGTATCCAACTGGATGGAAGCACCTATACTGAGCTTCAAGCTGCTGTAGCCCATCAAGTTGAGCTAACTGGTATTGTCAACCACCCTCCGTGGAACCTCAAACTGGTTCAGGTATCTAAAAGACTTTGTGTTTATTTTGTGTGTCACTAAATAATGGTTTCAAAGATATGCCTCCTACTGACATGTTACTGTCATTGACAGCTTTATGAGGCTTCACTAGTGCGCCACGGCCTGATGACTCTGGGACCGAGCGGAGCCGGGAAAACCACAGTTATCAAAACTCTCATGCGAGCTCTGTCTGAATGTGGAACCCCACACAGGGAAATGCGCATGAACCCCAAAGCGATCACTGCACCGCAGATGTTTGGCCGTCTCGATGCAGCCACCAATGACTGGACTGATGGCATTTTTTCGACTCTGTGGAGGAGGACTCTCAAAGCCAAGAAAGGTTTGTAACGCAAACATTTACACAAATACTCACACTATCACAGCAAATCACCTTTTAAAAACTATGAAACAAAGGAACAGAATTAGTAAGCAAAATGTGGAAGAGATGGTTTGATAATTTAAAAGATCCAAATTGTGATTGTTCTGATGTGTGTATATTTCAGGAGAGTTCATATGGATTGTGCTGGATGGCCCTGTGGACGCCATATGGATTGAGAACCTAAACTCCGTGCTTGATGACAACAAAACCCTCACCCTGGCTAATGGTGACCGTATCACCATGTCTCCATCCTGCAAGCTGGTATTTGAGGTAGACAACATGGACAACGCCTCCCCTGCCACTGTGTCCCGAGTGGGTATGGTCTTCATGAGCTCCTCAGCTCTCAGCTGGAAACCCATACTTCAGGTACAGTTGTTTTATTAAATCAAAGGACAGGTTGTTTCCAGAAGAAAAATACTTCTTTTACATGGGCTGTTATGTTTGTGTTGCAGGGATGGGCTAACAAGCGTGATGCACAACAGGCAAAAAGCATAATGGCTTTGTATGACAAGATATTTGAGGATGCTTACTTGTATATGAAGCAGAACCTTCAACCCAAAATGAAGCTTTTGGAGTGCAACTACATAATGCAGGTTTGTATGCAGAAAAAGGCTGAAGACATTAGATGATGGCTCAAAACTTGTTTCATGAAACAATTAATAATCTTTCATGTTGTCTGCCATCAGTCTGCGAATCTGCTGGAGGGCCTACTCCCAGCTAAGGAGAAGGGGGGATTTGCTGATAGCAAACACATGGAGCGCCTCTTTGTCTTCTGCCTGATGTGGAGCCTGGGAGCCCTGTTGGAGTTGGAGGATAGGAACAAACTGGAGGATTACTTTCGAAAACATAACAGCTGCATAGATGTACCTCAGACACAGCCAGGAGAGACTATGTTTGAGTACATGGTCAGCCCCAAAGGTACTGTAATTGTATACATCAAATTGCCAGTTTTTGTTGTCCTCATCTGGTTTTTAAATGTGTGGTTGAAGGACTGTTTTATCATCAGTGTAAAACTGTATGTATGGTGACTTCAGGTGAGTGGTGTCATTGGAACAATCATGTTGGGGAGTATGTGTATCCAGCTGACCATGTGCCAAACTACGCCTCCATCCTTGTGCCAAATGTGGATAACACAAGAACCTCTTTCCTGCTGGAGACTATTGCCAAACAACGCAAGGTGATGTTTGCAAAAAATTATATATAGATATATTTTTCATCACAGAATCAGAATTGCTTTTTTGCTTTGATTTTAGAATGTTAAAGTTGAATGTTGTTTTTTACAGGCTGTACTTCTCATTGGTGAACAAGGGACAGCCAAGACAGTAATGATCAAAGGGTACACGAAAAAATATGACCCTGAGAAAGACCTGTCCAAGTCCCTCAACTTCTCATCTGCGACAGAACCCATGATGTTTCAGGTAGAATGTTTAGCATGTTCTGCATGCTTGGTTCTGTACAGTCTTTGTTTGCATAACATGTTTTGTTTTCTGTTGCAGCGGACAGTGGAGAGCTACATTGAGAAACGAATTGGCAGCACCTATGGGCCCCCGGGTGGACGCAAGATGACAGTCTTCATTGATGATGTAAACATGCCTATTGTCAATGAATGGGGTGATCAGGTAATTGTATTACCTATGTTATAAGTATATATACCATATATGTAAACACATACACACAAACACACACACATATATATGTATGTGTCTAATACTGTATCTATATATAAATTATATATAAGTTCTGAGTAACTCCTGTATGCGACTGTACAACAGATCACCAACGAGATAGTCCGCCAGATGATGGAAATGAAGGGCATGTATAATCTGGACAAACCAGGAGACTTCACCAATGTTGTGGACGTACAGATACTGGCCGCCATGATTCACCCTGGTGGTGGGAGAAACGACATCCCACAGAGACTGAAGAGGCAGTTCACAGTTTTCAACTGTACTCTGCCATCCAACAGCTCCATTGATAAGATCTTTGGTAACCATCCTTAAAATTATTCACTTTCTGGTTTAGTTTAGGTTTTATGAAGCACTTTAATTCTCTTTCCTGTCCTCTGCTTTGCAGGTGTAATTGGGAGTGGATATTTCCATGAATGTAGGAAATTCAAACCTGAGATATCAGATATGGTGAAGAACCTTGTGTCTGCAGGCAGGATTTTATGGCAGTGGACAAAGGTTGGTAGATGTTACATTTATATTTTTTATGGCACAGTCTAATTACACACTACATTGTTTAACATCAATGCCCACATCAATGCTTACCCAACTTTTAACAACAATGAAGTCCTTGACCTGTTTTCATGATTTTACATTGAAGGCAAAGATGCTTCCCACACCGTCCAAGTTCCACTACATCTTCAATTTGAGAGACTTGTCCCGGATCTGGCAAGGAATGTTAAACATTAAGGAGGAGGAGTGTGGCGATATCCCCACTCTCTTGGCTCTTTTCAAGAGTGAATGCACAAGGGTCATTGCTGACAGGTACAGTGCTTAGATACAGTAAATCCCCTTTGAAAAGGCATAAAAGTGAGTGAAACATAAGTAAGTGAAATGTTGTTTTGCTGTAGGTTTGTTTGCTCTGAGGACAGAGAGTGGTTTGAGAAGTCAGTATGCCGTGTGGTCCAAGAGCATATCGACCCCAACCTTGTTGCAGAACTTCATCCTGAGCCATACTTTGCTGACTTCCTGCGAGATGCTCCTGAGCCCACTGGAGAAGAAGATGACGATGCCTGCTTTGATGCCCCCAAAATTTATGAACTGGTATGAACTGGGTATTTAAATGAGCAATAGATGGGCAAAGATGTCAAAACGTCTGAGTGAACTCATTTTCTTCCAGGTGCCAAGTTTTGAGGTCTTATCAGAAAAGCTCATGATGTATCAGGCCCAGCACAATGAGATCGTGAGAGGCTCCAGCCTAGATTTGGTTTTCTTCACAGATGCCATGACACATCTTGTCAAGGTCAGACTAAAAGCTAACCTGATGGACAGAAGTTCTGCAGAGCAAGCTGGAGATAATTCTGATTTTGTTGTGATTTGCCTTCCTTCAGATCTCACGTATCATTCGAACTGACAACGGAAATGCTATGCTGGTGGGAGTGGGAGGATCAGGGAAACAGAGCCTGACTCGCCTTGCTTCATACATAGCTGGATACAGCATCTTCCAGATCACACTGTCAAGGTAACCATGGAAAAAAGTAAAACTTTGGTCAGCATTAGTGGGGCAACATGGAAGAGTGTAGCCCCAGAGCAAACAGATTAGGTGCTCTGACATGTGAAAACAGGAGGGCTGGCCGTTTTATTTACAATAAAAAACATGTCATTACCATATCACGTAATTTCCACTGATTTATAAGGAGATTTCTGTAATGTAATTGTGTCACTGCGTCCTAGGAGCTTGTTTCTTACACTGCCCTGTTTGTTTTTCCAGATCGTACAACTTAGGCAATTTCATGGATGACCTGAAAGTGCTGTATAAAACAGCTGGGGCTGAGGGGAAAGGAATCACCTTCATCTTTACTGACAATGAAATAAAAGATGAAGCCTTCCTTGAGTACCTCAACAATATCCTTTCTTCAGGAGAGGTAAGAACTTTTATTTTCTACTAATCCAGACTTTCTCATTCATTCTAATTTAAACAATACACTATTTGAAATTTCATAGAAACAAAGTGGGCAAGGGAAAGCTTTTACTGGTCCTGATGACTGTGACTATACTTTGTGCAGGTCTCCAATCTGTTTGCCAAAGATGAAATACAAGAGATCACCCAGAACCTGATCCCTGTGATGAAACAGGAGTTTCCCCGTGTTCCGCCAACTTTTGACAACCTCTATGACTACTTCATATCCCGATCCAGAAAGAATCTGCACGTAGTCCTATGCTTCTCACCAGTAAGTCAGAACTTTGAATTTTCATTATCTAAAAGCAACAACCAATGACTGGGTATTGAGGTACTTTGTTACCTTGTATATTTCTCTGAATCTTCATTTATTTGTGTTTATTGTTTTTGTCCTGTTTCACATGTGCCCATGTTATACAAAGTTAAACTGCAACATTACACATGCACTAGCTACACTACCCCTGGACATGTGAATATTCGGATTCGAGTTAAGTTTTGTCTGTTCTCCACAACAGGTCGGACAGAAGTTTCGTTCCAGATCCCTAAAGTTTCCGGGGTTGACTTCTGGCTGCACGATGGACTGGTTCACCCCTTGGCCCAAAGAAGCTCTGGTGGCTGTGTCCAACCACTTCTTGTCAGATTTTCCCATGGTTTGCTCAACAGAGGTGAAGGCTTCGTTGGTGACCACCATGGGTACATACCATGACAAAGTGTCTGAAGCCTGTGAAAGCTACTTTGAAAGGTACGCCAAGCACATCAAATGTTGAAAAAAGTTCAAAAAGTTCACTGCTGCATTGTCATTATTTATTTTCAGATATTCCTGATTTTATCGAGATCACAAGTTTAAAATTTTATGCTGTTTTATCTTTCAGGTTCCGAAGGAGAACGCATGTCACCCCTAAATCTTACCTCTCCTTTATAAATGGCTACAAAACGCTGTACACTGAAAAGCACGAACATATCAACACACTAGCAGAGCGCATGAATGTTGGTAAGTAAAGTTAAATAGCAATTCTATGATGTTCCATAAAGAGCTACATTGCAGGGTCTACTCTGGGAAAGAGGATGTTAAAAGATGTTACTGATTTGCAGGGTTGGCCAAACTGAAGGAGGCTAGTAAATCTGTGGCTCAGCTGTCCAAAGATCTTGAAGTCAAGGAGAAAGAGCTGGCTGTAGCATCCGTCAAAGCTGACAAGGTAAATAATAATAACACAGACTCAAGTTTCAACAACACAGCATGAGCATGTAGATGAAGAGCTATGTGTAATTATTCTTAAATCAGAATTTACCAAGTGGCATAAAAACAAGGCTTGACACATTTCTCATTGCGTTCACAGGTGGTGGCAGAGGTGACGGTCAGTGCTGAAGCTGCTACTGTTGTAAAGAATGAGGTCCAGGTAGTGAAGGACAAAGCCCAGAAACTTGTGGAGGGAATTGGGAAGGAAAAGGCTTTTGCAGAGGAAAAACTGGAAGCTGCGCGGCCCGCTTTAGAAGAGGCTGAAGCTGCACTGAACGTGAGAGCTGTGTGACTGTTTTAGCATATTTGGGTATTCATACCATGTCTATTGTGCCAACAAATATTCTTAAAAATCTTACAGACAATCAAGCCCGCTGACATCGCCACTGTGAGAAGACTGGCCAAGCCTCCACAACTGATCATGAGGATTATGGACTGTGTCCTCCTCTTTTTCCAAAAGAGGTTGAACCCGGTCAAAATTGATCCAGAACTGCAGTGTATTAAGCCTTCATGGGATGAAGCCCTGAAGGTAAAAAAAATCATTTTAAGAAGTTATGGAGTATTTCTGCTCCATTTATTGACAACCTTTTATGCACTTTCTGGAAACACCATATAGAGCGATTCGATCAAGTTACTGGCTGTCTTTTCTCAAACTTCCTTTCTCTGTTTTTCAGCTTATGAGTGCCAGCGGATTTGTGACCTCCCTCCAGCAGTTCCAAAATGACAAAATCAATGAGGAGATAGTAGAACTGCTGAAGCCCTACTTTGAGATGGCGGATTACACAATGGAAAATGCCAAGAAAGTGTGTGGCAATGTAGCCGGTCTGCTAGCATGGACCCGGGCTATGGCCTCGTTTTTTGGCATTAATAAAGAAGTGCTGCCACTCAAGGTAAAGTCAGTCTTCATTATGACGGCTTAAAGTGTCGGTATTATAGAGCTAACATAGTTGAATTCAAAACCTTTAGCTTTAAGTGTTCACATCCATTTTAGGTGAATAGTGCAGGAAGATGTATGAAATATTTTGTCATCGTTCATGCCTTAGCCCTGTTTGTGGTGGCTCTGTTGTGCACCATGTGGAGTGAACTTTCTTACCCTATTGTCTGTTTCCAGGCTAACCTGGCCATTCAGGAATCACGGCTACGAGCGGCCAATGCCGAGCTGAGCAAGGCTGAGGCCCAGCTGGCTGAGAAGCAAGCAGAGTTTGACAAAGTCAAAGCCAAATGTGACGCTGCTATGAAAGAGAAACAGGTGCGGTCCAGCCTTACAAACAGTTTTCAAATTGCATTAACTAGAAGTTCAAGTTGTGGATCACTTAAAATGTTGTGTTTTTTTAGGACCTGTTGGATGATGCGGAGATGTGTAAGAATAAAATGAACACTGCCTCAGCACTCATTAATGGACTCAGTGGAGAGAAAGTTCGTTGGACAGAGCAAAGCAAGGAATTTAAATCACAGATTAACAGGTATGTTACAAAGAAAACTGTTAAATAATGGAAAAATAATATTTCCAAGGGTCACATCAATTTATATCTTAGGTTAGGCCTGACGTTTTTAAGGGAAATTATGAGTTTTTGGTCATGAAATTGATTGTTTCTGTTCTTCTTGGCAGACTCGCTGGTGATGTGCTCCAGCTCACTGGCTTCTTGACTTATTGTGGACCATTCAACCAGAGTTTCCGGGACATGTTGCTGAAGGAAATTTGGGAGGTAGAGCTCAGGAGCAATAAAATCCCTTTTACGGATAACCTCAACATTATTTCTGCCCTCGTGGACCCCCCTACTGTAAGAATCCTAACCTAAAATAATCCTAATTTTGATTCTGACTCACTGGCATCTGTAGAAAAACATATTCATGTGATAAAGTACACTTACGCTCCTGTTTCTGTTTTAGATAAGTGAATGGAACCTTCAAGGACTCCCAGGAGACGATTTGTCTGTGCAGAATGGCATCATTGTCACAAAAGCAACAAGATATCCTCTTCTCATCGATCCCCAGACTCAGGGAAAGGCTTGGATTAAGGAAAAAGAAAAGGCCAATGAACTCCAAGTAAATAGTGAAATGTTATTTTGACCTAAATTAGTTGCTTTGGTAACACATGCAGGAAAGTAATCTGTGAGCTCTCTTTCAGGTCACATTCTTCAACCACAAGTTCTTTCGCACCCATTTGGAGGACTGTCTTTCCTTGGGCCGCCCACTGCTTATTGAAGATGTCGGTGAGGAGCTCGACCCTGCGCTTGACAACGTCCTTGAGAAAAACTTCATCAAATCTGGGACCAGTTTTAAGGTAATCATCTGCAATAGCCACTTAAAATCAACACCACAACTGTAACATCTGCACTTCCTTAAATTCTTGGATTTGTCTTTTGTAGGTTAAAGTGGGAGACAAAGAGGTGAATGTGATAGATGGCTTCCAGCTCTATATAACCACCAAACTGCCCAATCCAGCGTACACACCAGAAGTCAGTGCCAAGTCATCCATCATTGATTTCACTGTAAACATGAAGGGCCTCGAGAACCAACTGCTGGGTCGCGTCATTCTCAGAGAGAAACATGTGAGTATATATTTTCAACTGTAACATCTTTAAAAAAGAGTTGTAATATGAATTTTACAGTACTGAAGTATTTAAAATTCTTTTAACAGGAACTAGAGGCAGAGAGACTTAAGTTAATTGAGGACGTAACTGCTAATAAGAGGAAGATGCAGGAGCTGGAAGACAACTTGCTGTACAAACTCAGCAGCACAAAAGGTACAGTATTTGCCAGTATAGGTTAGTGCCATGTATGTAATATGTGTCTTAAAATAAACATGTGTCTTTGTTGGTGTGTTTAAAGGATCCTTGGTTGACGATGACTCCATGATTGGCATTCTGAGTACAACCAAGCAAACTGCTGCTGAGGTCAGCGAGAAGCTGTCTGTGGCAGCAGACGCAGAGATGAGGATCAACGTAGCTCAAGCCGAATATCGTCCTGTTGCCTCTCGAGGCAGCACACTTTACTTCCTCATCACAGAGATGAGCATGGTCAATGTTATGTACCAGACGTCCTTGGGTCAATTCCTCAAAATCTTTGACATCTCTCTGGAAAGGTAGGTCTCGCCCAGACTGGTCGATGTATGTCTTAACTGTCTTGTTCCTTCTTGTGAGTAACAACACACTATGCTACCAATGAACAGAGGAATATTTACTTTGTCATACTGGAAAACATTGTTGCACATGTTATCTGCTCTGTCTCTCCCCTGTTTATATGTGTGACGATTATAAATGTGCTTCTACAGGTCTGAAAAGTCATCTAAAACTCAGAAGCGAATTGCAAACATCATTGAATACCTGACCTACGAGGTGTTCAGATACACAGTGAGAGGCCTGTATGAAAACCACAAGTTCATCTTCACACTCTTGCTGGCCCTCAAGATTGACTTACAGAAAAGCAAAATAGAGCAAAACGAATTTCAGATTCTCATTAAAGGTAAGACTTCTCCACCTCCAGGAAAAATTGAATGTGCCTTTTAGTCATATGGGCTCCTACAACATGATAATCAACAACTTTGACTAAATAGGTGGTGCAGCTCTGGACCTGAAGACCTGCCCCTCAAAGCCTTTCAGGTGGATCATGGATATGGTATGGCTGAACTTGGTGGAACTCAGCAAATTGCTTCAGTTCAGTGAGATTATAAACCAGGTGAGCCTAAGTTCCATTCATCATCATCATCATTCATCTGAATCCTCCATGAACGTTTATTTATAAGGTGGTGCTGTTGATGCATTTTCTAGGTGTCTAAAAACGGAAAACCATGGAAAGCATGGGTCGATCTTGATGCCCCAGAAGAAGGTGTGATTCCACAAGGATACAACTCCCTTGATGTCTTCCATAAACTGCTGCTAATAAGGTTGGATCCTACTGCTGCTCATGTTCTTTATGTGATTAATTACATAATGTGTGAAGTACAAGTATCTTACAAGCTGTTTGTTTCCCAGGTCTTGGTGTCCTGACCGTACCTTGTCTCAGGCCAGAAAGTACGTGGGAGAATCCATGGGCATGAGATTCGCTGAGCCGGTCATCTTGAACCTTCACAGCACATGGCAGGAGAGTGACCCTCGCACTCCACTAATTTGCTTCCTCTCTATGGGCTCAGATCCCACTGAACAAATTGAAGCACTCGCTAAGAAACTTCAACTTGGTGAGCTTTACTGCGCTGTTTAACTTTTCAGTTTTATAACTTGTCATCTTAATCCTGAGACATTATTACTTGTGTCGTATGTAATGTAATGACCTCCTCACATTGTTGTGTGTCATAGAATGCAGAGCTATATCCATGGGGCAAGGGCAAGAGGTTCATGCAAGGAAGCTTGTTCAGACATCAATGACACAGGTATTTATTCTTAGTTACAAAATTAGTGAGTTATATGAATGCGTGATTTCAAAATAATGGCTGACTATTTCACCTGAGTTGTCTCTGTAACGTGTGTAGGGAGGCTGGGTCCTTCTGCAAAACTGCCACCTGGGCTTGGAGTTTATGGATGAGTTACTGGAAACCATCTCAACAGCAGACACCATGCATGACAGTTTCAGAGTGTGGATCACCACGGAACCACACAATAAATTCTCCATCACACTCCTACAGGTGATATTTTCAAAGCTCTTATGTACAGTAAAGTGTTACTACTTTGTGTCCTGATCTAACAAATGATGTTCACTTCTTTTCCTCCAGTCTTCTATCAAGTTTACCAATGATCCACCCCAGGGAGTGCGCGCTGGCTTGAAACGAACGTTTGCTGGCATTTCACAGAACCAGCTGGAATTCAGCGACCTGCCCATGTGGAAGCCTTTGCTCTACAGTGTGGCCTTTCTCCACACTGTTGTGCAGGTACTTGTGTTTTATAGAGTTTATTCATGAGGTAGACCATCTTTATTCAGGGCCAAAATCTGTGGCCCCCGCACAGTTCAGGCTAGAAGCAGAACAAAGTAGAATCAGCGGAAACTTGACAAAGACTTATGTCATTTGATAATTCTTATTTTTCAAATTTAATTTTTGTGACAGTGCATACACATCACCGTAATTATGCAGTAAACCACAAATTTGACCAACAAAATTTACCTGGCGAATATAAGAGATTTTTATTCCCAAGGCAGTTGGGGAGGACTGTTCTTCATAATCCCAAGTTTTTATTGAGCATTAATGGTGCGCATTGACTTCATTCTATACTAATTTGTTTTGTGTATTGCTTCTTTTTTAAGGAACGACGCAAGTTTGGACCACTGGGCTGGAACATACCTTATGAATTCAACTCTGCTGATTTCACCGCAAGTGTGGAATTTGTTGAGAGGCACTTGGATGATTGTAGTCCCAAGAAGGTGAGAATCCATCCATCCAATCACACTCAAAGACTCAAAAACGTTTCTCATCATCCAACCTCACTCATTTTTTTCCCCTTTCCCTCTCAGGGTGTGTCATGGATTACTCTGAGATACATGTTAGCTGAAGTCCAGTATGGAGGAAGGGTTACAGATGACTATGACAAACGCCTACTCAAGTGTTTCGCTCGGGTAATTACCCCATTTTTGCAATTTTTGTGATATATCTCCTTTATCAAAAATTACATCTCTTACAGTACTTGATCATTTGTTTTTCATTGCAGGTTTGGTTCAGTAAGAAGATGTTTGACCCATCATTTTGCTTCTACACGGGATACAAAATTCCAGTGTGCAAGACCGTAGAGAAGTACATGGATAAGATTCAGAGCTTGCCCACCGTGGATTCCCCCCAGGCACTGGGACTGCATCCTAATGCTGATATCACGTAATGAGACATCAATCTATCTAATGGCTATCAATGACAATGATGATACTGTGCCTATAATGTGTGATACTTCAGTGTGCAGTAGTATAGCTAACACAGCATTTTTGATTGCCTTCATTGTTGACTAGATATCAGACAAACACATCTGCAGAGGTGCTAGACACAATCACAAATATTCAGCCCAAGGAAAGCGGAGGGGGATCAGGAGCGACTAGAGAGTCTGTCGTTTACAGCATGGCGGAGGACATGTTGGAGAAACTGCCCGCTGATTATGTGCCACATGAGGTCTGTTCTTTTGACCCTTAGTGTTTTAAGCAACAGTTGTTCTGCCAACTAACATTTATACTCTTTTATGGGTTCAGGTCAAAGCAAGGCTGTTGAAGATGGGATCTCTGAACCCGATGAATATCTTTCTACGTCAGGAGGTGGATCGAATGCAGAGGGTTATCAGTGCGGTGCGCGCTAGTCTGACTGACTTGAAGCTAGCCATTGATGGCACCATCATAATGAGCGAGGTTAGTTTACGTCCAATTTTTCACTGAAACACTTGAGCTTTGTGTCTTAAGACAAACATTTTAATTCAAATTCTATAACATTCAGACATATTCACTGTATATTTATCTACTGAAACATTTTATTTGGACTTTAAGCAAAAACAAAAGCTGCTCTGTTATTCACTCGTAGAACCTCCGTGATGCCCTGGACAATATTTTTGATGCTCGTGTGCCAAACCTGTGGAGGAAAATCTCCTGGGAGTCATCCACCCTGGGCTTTTGGTTCACTGAGCTCCTGGAGAGAAACAAACAGTTCTACAGCTGGGTGTTTGAGGGAAGACCCCAGACCTTTTGGATGACAGGCTTCTTCAACCCACAGGGTAGGAAACTGTTTTTGTAGTGTGAGGCTTTTTTGAGCTGCCTTCCAATCAGGAAAACAAAATAACTAGACTGGTCATACAAAGCCTGTCTAAAATCATTCTAGTTTTCACTGATTCATCTTGATTTATTTAGACAAGTTCATAATTTATGTCAGACTAAGAAAATGCTCTCCTGGGGAATGTGTGCAGGGTTCCTGACAGCTATGAGACAAGAAGTAACGCGAGCAAACAAAGGCTGGGCTCTGGACAAAGTCAACTTGCACAACAAAGTACTGAAGCAGCTAAAGGAGGAGATCACAGCCCCCCCTACAGTGAGTCAAAAAGCATGACAATATTTCAACATGAATACATAAATCTCATTATTATCATACACCAACATCCATGATAAACCTGGTTGGACATTGTAAGTGCAGTAGTATTGTCTGCACATTGTGACATTGTGACACTGTGACACAATGTGAAAAAAGTGAACCGATGTTTATTTTTTCAAGAAACATTGATCATTTTGTCATTATTATTTGTGACTGTCTTTCCTTAATAGGAGGGAGTTTATGTTTATGGTCTTTACCTGGATGGTGCCAGCTGGGACAGGAAGAACATCCATCTCATCGAGTCCTCACCCAAAGTGCTTTTTACACCTTTGCCTGTTGTTCACATGTTTGCCATCAACTCCATTGCCCCGGCAAATCCTAAACTCTATGTATGCCCCATCTACAAGAAACCAAGGCGCACAGACCTGAACTACATTACAGCAGTGGTGTTGCCTACCGTCGAACCAGCAGACCACTGGATCTTACGTGGGGTTGCCCTTCTCTGTGACATCAAATGATATGTAATTTCACATGTGTTAACCCTCCTGCAGTCAAACTGGAGGTCAGAAATGTTACTATTTACAATTATGTTACAATGTCTTGCATGCACACACGCACACACACACACACACACACACACACACACACACACGTACACACACACATACACATATAAGAACATCTTTAGGATAGACTATTTCTTTCTTTGCAACTGTGAGACATATTTCACCCCAATCACACACACACACACAAGCACACACACACCCACGCAAAATATAAATAAAAAATGTTTTAAAAAATTTAAAATGTAAATGAAATGAAATGAAAAATAAATAAAGTGGCAATTCAATTGCCAACAAAGGCAAATCAAGTGGTATATTCGTAGTTTTTGTAAGATAGTTAAAAAGTCCTTGGGAGAGAGACACCACTTTACATTAGAGTCAGTGCAGCAGTGAAGTGGACATGTTGCATTACAGATGACAATTTAAAAGCTGCTAGTCCTATCACTGCATGAACCAGCACATAATTCTCTACAATTTTATGTAAAAAATTGCACGTGAAAAATGAATAATAAATAATCGGGGCCATATAGTGGGATTGTGCCTGCGCAGCAATCCCACCAATTTCACTGTTACTGGCTAACTTTAAGGAAATATAGAAAAGAATCATCAAACTTTAATGAAACTAAACTAATAAAATAGAATAAAACAAAATAAATGATAGTAGTTAATAGCTAAAATAGTACAAATGTCTTCAAGTCAACCATGCTCTGGTACTTTGTAGAGTTATGGATATTACGAGTTTCTTTGCAGATGTGAAGTTCATATTATTTGCTACTTCAGAATTTACATCACTAGTCATGGCCTAACACATGTCAATGCAACTTTCCACAAAGGAAAAGGAAACGAAATTGGTGAATTCTCTGCAGTAAACATTTTATTTATTTAATTGTACAAATGTCTCATTAATTTGTGTAAAACGCACGATCTGACCATAGATTTATCATAAGTTCATATAATACATTAATGTGCTGTATCCGGTCTTTTAATAAATCCATGAATCTGGCACACAACGTAAATTTAAATTCAGACTGCCTAATCGAAATCAGAATCAGTGACACAACGTCATTTTCATAAATAGGCAATTCATTATATGCAATTCGATTCAACTTTAAGTATTTGTCTAAATGATAGACGCTGCTGTGATTGCACATATCAGTCGCTGGATTTGTTGTTTTTTATTAACGAATTACGCTCTGTTCCGCTCTCGATTAGTTGTGTCTATTCTAAGATGGCGGCGTAAAAGGCAGGGTTTGTTTTCCATGGACGCAAAGTATGTTTAAGTGCATTAACCGATCGGCCCAGTGTACGAGATATCTTCGATTAGCAGGTACCGGTTTCTGTCTTAACCACGATTTTAGGTAAGTGTTGCCAGGCAGATGCCGTAACCTTTCGTTTAAAAAACTGAGCTAAACGGCTAGTAAGATAGCCCCCGAAGTAACATTAGCAGATCGGGCCGTTAAAGCCGGTGTGTTGACCAGCTGGACTGAAGCAGTTAGCTTTGTTGCTATATACGATGGTAGCTACGCGTATAATATGACTGTATAATGAATTATGGTACAGATTTACATCAGCGAAAGTTAAGGTTAACCCAAACCGGGTTGGCTTGTTTAGATCTCTGGAGCTGCTGCTGCTGCTGCTGCTGATTTAGCAAACTGCTGACCTCCCTCTGTGAGTGGGATTAATTCATGTCCCCTCGCTAGCGAGTCACGATAGCTAATCTCTGCGGTACTAGGAAAGAAGCATTTGTGGTTTTAATCAACAACCTAAGAGTAGATTGTGGATTGCAGAGAAAAGCTTTTCAATTTGTTGTCTGATCGTATTTTTCTATATAAAAATAAAATATCAACGTCGCTAAACAAAGTCGTGATTAAAACAGGGCAGTTTGTTCTATTGCAGAGCTGTTGATCGTAACTACATCGTGTTTACAGATCAACCTAAACGATCAAAATGTTATTACGACTAAATTGGTCGACATCAACCATGAGTCGCCCCCTCAGAGATGTAACCAGCCCCATTTCAGTCCAACTGACTGAACTGTGGCAACTGTTAAGTACACAAAGGTCATTGAAAGACTTTGCCATTAACCTGAAAATGGTGGCAGACTTTTGGACCCAACTGTATATACACATACATTCAGTTGGCAGTTTATTAGGAACACCCAGCTCAAACTAATGCAGTCTAATATAATAGAAACCCCTGCAATGACCGTAAAGTTGGATCACTGCCTCTATAAAACGGTTTCAACACAAACTGAATATGGACATAAGAACATGAACACGGCCGACTGCGCTAAAATTCAACTTCACGTTTGATTCCCTCCACCGCAGGCTGGTGTCATCCTTGCCACTCAGAATGACTGACCCGGCTGTGAATAGGGTGGTTAGTGACATAATTCGCTCTCCCGAGGACAAACGGGTTTACAGGGCCCTAGAGTTTACCAATGGCCTGAAGGCCATGCTCATCAGTGACCCAACAACAGACAAGTCCTCAGCTGCGTTGGACGTCCACATAGGTAAGTGTCTCTCACCACCATTTTGCCACTGGGTGTGCTATCGCACGTCTTGGATTTTCTTCCACCCTTCCCTGGTGAACCAACTTGACAAACCGTCCATTTTTCTCAAATTCACAGGTTCGTTATCGGACCCAGCAAATATCTCGGGCCTGGCGCACTTCTGCGAGCACATGCTGTTCCTGGGAACAAAGAAGTATCCCAAAGAGAATGAGTACAGCCAGTTCCTCAGCGAGCACGCAGGCAGCTCCAATGCCTTCACCAGTGGAGAGCACACAAACTATTACTTTGACGTGTCCCATGAGCACTTGCAAGGAGCACTAGATAGGTAATTCCCTGTTCATTTTAATGGAACTGATGTTGCCCTGTACTTTAAGTTCCTTGGTCTCATTGATGAATCACATGCATATCTGAGGTGTGTCTCTTTTATTATCAGCATTATTATTTTACTTCACTCAGCTCTTTGCACTTTGGCACCAAGTATTGTGTGTAATTTAAGCAAACATTGTCGTAAATGTCATAATTAGCAAATCTGAACATAACTATTCAACAATCAGTCTCAACCGGTCTCTAGTGTTTTGTCCATAACATTTACATACATGTATAGGACCAGCCAAGCTAGATGGCATCTGTTTGCAAAGTGGTTGTTTAGTTGTCAGTTTACAGTTCTTCCCATGGGAGTCCAGGTGTTAATGCAAGAGAGCTGCCAGGTCATTGTCTGCAGGTCTTCGGTTACCAGACCCAGCTTCACCATTCTCTATTTTGTAACCATCAGCATAGTCCCTACCCCCCTCAAGCTGGAAGCCTCAGGCACAGGGTGAGACCGATGTCCTCAGCCTTGCAGGGGGCCCTGCTCACATGTCAGCTGTGTTGGTTTGAGGACAGTCGGGCAGTGTCAGACTTAAACCTATAGGGATAAGCTTACCTGCTTTATAAATGAATAATAGTCAGGCAAGCACCTGTTTCTGTGGCACGGGCTAATTGTTCCCCTGCGCCAGTGAATTTTGAAGGCCACCTGGACTCTCACGGTGGGAAAGGACAGTGCAGAGGATGCTTAAAATATTGATGATGTTGCCTCTTTGAAAATAGAAGAGCGTTGTGTCTGAAAGGATCACATGTGTCATTAGCCGGTCCGGTCGTTTTAACCGTACCGTTATTGTATTGACCAGAAAGGCCGTATTTATATCGAGTTTGAGTCACTGTAGGCAACACAAGTGGTCATTTGTAATCATTGTACTTTTTTTTTTTTTTTTCTTGATGCACCATTGTCTAGTAGGCCGAAGACTGAGTTTTTGAGCATGCATTTTACCAAGACTGATAACAGCTCACACCTCCATAATATGAATAAATAATACATTTCAGAACAAGGGTGTGAGCCAACATGCTGTCTGTCCCATAAATCTTCAAATATACAGCAGGAACTGACCAACTTTCAAATTCTGTGTGCTCTCGTTTGCATGGCAGTTGCTCACACATTATACTCATGCAAATGGATTTTCCTGACTGCTTCCTGCCCTTTTCCACTGGTCCTGCTGTATGCACCCACAACCTTCATTTAAACCCCGCACAGCATTAGGCAACCTCTCAGAGTCCAAACCTTAACAATTTGAAAGCCCTAATTATTATCCCTGTTCATCTAAAACGATGATACGACAAGCTGAGCTGTGTTCAGTTAGCTGTCGTTTTGCAATCTCTGCAGGTTTGCCCAGTTCTTCCTGTGCCCGCTGTTTGACGAGAGCTGTAAGGACCGGGAGGTGAATGCCGTGGACTCAGAGCATGAGAAGAACCTCATGAACGACGCCTGGAGGCTGTTCCAGCTGGAGAAGGCCACCGGCAACCCTGGCCACCCCTTCAGTAAATTTGGAACAGGTAGAAAATCTCCGGGTTTACCCCCAGTGCTCCCCAAAGCAGTACATGATCGGATTATTCATTCTGACATTCTGCTCATTACATCTTGTTTCAATATTGTCCTATGACATCTTAACATATTCCATCTTATCTATCTCCATCTCATAAAATACTGTGCAATTTTCACGTATATGGAGTTGAAATTATAATTCATTAATACTGAACCTGTAAGGTGCCATTAATCAGTTTATGTTAAAATGCGAAGCACAAGAACATGATTTTCTCGAGCAATGCGCGTTTTGTTCTGTAACATTTGTAACACTTGCCTCTTCACAATAGCTATTCAGATTCTCTCAGCTGCAGATTCTCTCATAGCATGAGGGGCGCTCGCTCCATGTTTAACTGAATTGCCAGATCAGAGTGACGGGACTTGGAGTCGCTTCCAGCCCAAAATAGCCACCTGATGGCAGTCTTGAATTATATAGACTTCATTCCGGTTGGAAATAGCCGAGGATCAGACAGGCCTGAAAGTCATGTGCTCCCAGCAGACCAATGTAATCCCCTCCAGATTGATGCTTTGTTTTCTGTGTCTCAAAAAGTCTCAGCCACTCGCACTTGGCTTGCCTCAGAGCCGCGACACGTTGGCTGCAGTTGGATTTGCGATTCGGTTATTTCACGGGTGGCAGCAAGCATCTTGTTCATCTTATTCCTCTTTTTTTACTGCTTATTCGACGCAGCTCTCAAGAAGTAGATGCTGATGAACAGTCATTGCCACACCCTGTTCAGTGATTGTTGTCTGTCCGTTCCCCACAGTGCACTGTCTAGCATTGTCCAACAAAATACATTGTTGTTGGACAATGAATAAGCTGAATATTTGATTTTTTTTTTAAAAATAGACTGGCAAATGCTGATTGTTAAAAATGTTCTGTATCACAGAGAAGCTGTGGAATGCTTTTTAAAAACACAAATATTCACACATGAGCACTGGACTGATTCATTTGTCTTGCAGGTAACAAACTGACCCTTGAGACCAGACCATCCAAAGATGGGATTGACATCCGCCAGGAGCTCCTGAAATTTCACTCTACATATTACTCCTCTAACCTCATGGGGCTGTGTGTGTTAGGCAGAGGTAAGGGTCCGTCTCTCACAGACGTTCGGGTTTAAACGTTAGGCAAAATGCAATACACTGCTCTGCTAAACATGGTGGATATGATGTGTATTTTTTTTTAAACTCTTTCTCTTCCCACTTTCCTTTCGCGACTTCCGCTTCCTGTTTTGCCATCCACATCCAACAGACTTGTGCTTTCAGGCTGTACAACAGATTTTCCATTAAGCTCAAGGTGATATTGCACGGCCTTATATAAAAGCTGACAATGTTCTCACAGATGGGCTCAATTGTTTATGGTCATTACATTAATTACACTTGTGCATCTCGGAATAATTGGTTATGGTATACTAATGTTAGGATGCCAAACATAGCTCACACCATTAATGGTTTTCTGAAACCCCTTGTGCACGGCCGAGATTTTTTTTTTTTCTTCATTCTTCAAACACACAGCCAGTTATTAAATGAAGTGTCACTGGTTTGTGTCCTCCTCAGCTGAAATGTTACATTTTGCAGCGCAGCTCTTTTCTCATCTGAATTATAAGAGCCACAGTTTGATCAAAAAATGCTTACTGCAGCATTTTACCATGATTAAACATCAGTCCAAGTGGTTCTCATTCACCCGACTGCTGAAGGTGAAACAAACCACATGAATATCGTGCAAACAAGTTTGAGTTGTTTTATGGTGAAGCAAGTGGAGATAGTTCAGTGGGTTCTTCTTTGCACTCACATGACCCACTATACCTAAGTTAAACAATAAATGAGTTGAAAGTTGTGTTTTTGTTTTGTTTTTGGTCTGCTTGTTACACAGAATCATTAGATGAGTTGACCTCCATGGTGGTTAATCTGTTTGGGGAAGTGGAGAACAAGAACGTGCCTATTCCAGAATTCCCCGAGCACCCCTTCCAGGAAGAACACTTGAGAGTGAGCCGCTTACGCCTTTTTCACTTTGTGCAATCGCGTATACAAACGAGAGAATGACACGGCATGTTCCAATGGCTGTCGGTTATCAAGCACTGTAACATGTCATCAACCTCTGTGCTCCGTCACAGCAATTCTACAAAGTGGTGCCTATCAAAGACATCAGGAACCTGTATGTGACGTTCCCCATCCCGGACCTGCAGAAGTACTACAAGTGTAACCCAGGACATTATCTGGGACACCTGATTGGCCATGAAGGACCTGGAAGTTTGTTGTCTGAGCTCAAATCTAAAGGTGGGGCATCGAGCAGAGCAGTCAGACGATGACGAGCATGTTTGGAGCATTTCGAGATTGTGACCATCTCTCAGAAGTCTTTTCTAATTCAAAAAAATATTCCTGTTTAGGGTTTTTTTTTTTTTCAATTTTCCACCATAAAATGAAAATAACACCTACTCCTGACTGAATGAAAATAATGATCACAATTCTCTTTTAGGCTGGGTGAACACACTTGTTGGAGGGCAAAAAGAAGGAGCCAGAGGATTCATGTTCTTTATTATCAATGTGGATCTGACAGAGGAGGGCCTCTGTAAGTAGGAAAACCGACTCGACATGTTTGTCATTCACCTCTCGCAGATCTTTTTCTTTTTTTGCTTGCCGTTGTGTTTATATGCGAGTGGGTGCCATTGCTTACATTCACGGAGGCGTGACTTGCGTTTCAATGCAGTGCACATCGAGGACATCATCTTCCACATGTTCCAGTACATCCAGAAGCTTCGCACCGAGGGGCCTCAGGAGTGGGTGTTCGAGGAGTGCAAGGTAATTGATGTTGTCTGTTCAGCGACAAGGGCGGGACAAACTTGACCCGCTTATTTCTGGTTAGTGGAGAAACTAATAGAGCAGCGGACACGCTGACAGCAGAGGCTGATGGATTAAAACCTGTCAGCTATTTTCCACATCTTCTCTGCTAAATGAATCCATGTCAAATGAAGCTGCATCGCATTCATTTATTATGCTACGGAGTAAAAAAAAGAAACATTCTGTGCAGTTAGAATCTGGCTGTAAATTTCTGTGTGCCATTGTTGTACGTGTTGTGATTTCATCTGTTACAGCCTCCATATTTATCTCCATGTCTCTCTCTGTAGGATTTAAACAAAGTGGCCTTCAGGTTCAAAGATAAGGAGCGACCCCGTGGCTACACGTCCAAAGTTGCTGGTTTACTCCATGTAAGATCCCCTCGTCATCTGCTAAAGGTTGTTTCCATGGAGACACATAGCGCCTCATTGCGTCTGTACCTGCTGTCGTCATCAGGGTTGCCTGGTGCCGCTGTTGACGCTGTATTGAGAGGATGGGCTTTCTGCAGAATTCCAGTTCCCCTGTGATTATTGCAGCAGGGCTCATTGACCTACGTTCCTAATATTCACTTCTGCAAAAACTACAGGGAAAAACGAGAAATTTCTTTCGTCCATTTTTTTCCCCACAAGTTACAGGAAGTCCATGCATACTACATAAACACAGTGAAGTGCAGGGAGCATCCTCTCTAATCTTCTTTTTCTTAACAGTTTGCAGGCTTCTTCTATTTTTACATCATGAATTTGACATGTATGCAGCAAAAAGATAACAGCTGTAACAACCAAAATATTTGATGTCAGTCCCCTCCAGGGGCAACTGAAGACTGACTTCGACTTAAGTACACCCTGAAGACAAAAAACCCCCAAAAATGAATGGATGTGTGAGCTATTTCCACCTCTAGCGGTACAGTGCTATTAGCTTCCTGCTCTGTGTTTCAGTACTACCCTCTTGAAGAGGTCCTCGCAGCCGAGTACCTACTGGAGGACTTCAGGCCAGATCTGATCTCAATGGTGCTGGACAAGCTGAGGCCACAACATGTCAGGTCAGTGTGGAACATCGAAAACTGAGGCTCTCTGTTTATTCCAAAGTACAACGTGGTTATAATATGTACAGAAGTGTGGACGTGGCTACTATCACAGCAGACTTCCACCCGCTGAGTAAATGTGACGCATGTTCAAGCTTAGTGTCACAAAGTAAGTGCAGCTTCAGACCATAACTGGCGTGCTCAATAAGTGGTCAGTGTTACTTTTGCATACATTATCCCCCATATCACCCCTAAAGTTACTTCTCAATAAATAGATGCATGGAATAATGTGTGCACTTGTTCATGACACCAAAGGAAAACCTCAGGACGTCCGTTGTATCTGTGCTTACAGACACGCCAGGATTCCTGTCGCCACCCCGCTTTGTTAAAATACTGTTGGCCCACTTTGATATTTAGATGAAATGACTTTTCAACTTTCTGCTTTGAAAAAGGAATGTCAGACAGCTTTACAGATTTAATTATCCCCGCTCCAAAAGGGCAAGTTTGTTACAGCGGGAGATTGATATGTGCGCTCAGGAATATATTATCAAGTTTTGCTTTGCAAATGCAGGTATCGTCATGAGATTTTAGATAAACAATTTGACCAGTATTGAATATTTCTACCTGACTTGTTATACATGTCCTGCTTCATTTAAAGATAAAGACCTTTGAAATTTGAATTTAGCCAAAAAATATTGATATATTGGCAGGCATATGTTTTGGACTTAAACACTAAGTGGTTTTCTTGCATGATATCAATAACCTCCATCCGAGCTGAAACAGTCAGTAAGTCGATTAACAAATTGCTAAATAGTTTGGCCAACTTTTGGTGCAGCAACCCTTTTTTTTTTTTAAAAGAAAAAAAAAAAAAACCAACTTCGTTGTTTGCCTGTTATTTTCCATTTATAACCTCCACTGTGACAAGGGCATATGTTTTGGCAGTAGCCCAGTCAACTTCATTCCTTAATGGCTACCAGGGAGGAGATTGGCTCATTGGCTGACACTGACAGTTTGCATGCCAGTCTCTTCTTTACTGAAGTGGCTATTTGACCTTGGGGTTTGGCCAACGCTGCTTTGAATTCATGACAGTGTTCCCTTTTATGTTTCAGTCTCATTCACTCATAGTGAAGTTATGGCAAGTCAGGTTGTATCCTCAGAGTGCTACAAGTTATAATCACACTTGTTATTCATGCACATTGAGTCTCAGTAGTTTGTTCTTTTACAATCTACATTCATTCATTTATACTGAAGAAATGCTTGTAGGTACAGATGAAACACACACACACACACACACACACTCTAAATGCAGCACAACTGAGAGGTCCAGCCTTACCGGCATATAGGAAGATTAAACGAGGCTTATCAGTAAGAAGCGAAAAAACATGTCAGTGGATCTCCGCTACCTCAAACATGATTCAAATAGAATACTAATAGAAAAGCACCCGCATTTCGTACTGTGGAGCGGTTGAAGACAGGCGGCATTGAATCAAACCCTGACAGAGGTGTATTTGTATCCATATTATGTGACCTGGTTTTCTCATTGTTCTTTCTCCAGAGTTGCGGTGGTGTCAAAGTCATTTGAAGGGCAAACAGACCAGTCAGAAGAATGGTACGGCACGCAGTACAAACAGGAGGCCATCTCTGAGGAGACCATCAAGGTGAATCACCGACAACACAAAGCTCCGACCCAGATCAGATAAAAACAGACTCCCCAGGTATTATGTGACTGCTGTCGACAATCTGTGAGACGCTGCTCGCTGATCGTGCGCCTGTCTTTCAGAAATGGGATAATGCCGACCTCAACGGCAAGTTCAAGTTACCGATGAGAAACGAGTTCATCCCCACCAACTTGGAGATCTACCCTCTTGCGAAAGACGCTCCGTCAGTCCCCTCTTTAATCAAGGCAAGTGTTTTTGCCCGGCATCATCAAAGTATTGTCACTCTTCATTACCTAAATGCACAGTCCCCGCTAAGCTGCATATTGTTAAACATCTCCGTTGCACTTTCATATGCTGATAAAATGTTACTGTCTTTTGATTAACACATAAAACATGCAGTACTGTTGTTGCAATCTAGTCAAGGTGAGATGAACGAAAGTCACGTATTCAATTCAGTGCAGGGAAGACTGGATAAGAGCCACTTTATTCTTTTTTTCTTTTATTGCTAAAATGCCATGATGTTAGCTGCTCCTATTAAATTAGCAAATACACACTGTCTGCATTTTTTGCTGGCATTTCAAGGGCTCATGCAAATGATTCTCTTTGCACGGGAGGAACTTTTATTGGATATTAAACGGTGAGCTCTCTGCGTGTGACATTTACCTCTTCCAGGACACGGCCATGAGCAAGGTGTGGTTCAAGCAGGACGACAAGTTCTTCCTTCCCAAGGCATGCCTGAACTTCGAGTTCTTCAGGTGTGTAAATAACTGAACCTCACCTGGATTTGTGTGCACCAGGTTCTACCAGTAAATCCACCTTTTACCTGGTAGTACTTGGCATCTTTCAAGATTTTTAGAAGCAGAAAATTTCACCAGCTCTCATTATCTCAGTAAGCAAAAGTACTACTACAAGTGCAGTACCGAATCATACAGATTACATAATATTTAAAAGTAACAGGACTGCAAAAAATAGAAGAAAAATATCAACCACGTAGCTGAGTTATTAGCAATTGTATAGCTGCATTTACAGAATACAAATACTGCAATACAAATAGATTTAAATGCTTTAAAGGATCTCAGGGAAGTGACACTTTTACATGAAATGGCAACTTAACTTTACAACTCCACAAGCATATGAAATGAGACCAGGTCAGAAAAGTCTGAGGCTGTCACTCTGCTTATTAAAACAGGAACAAGCTGCAGCCACACAGTAAATTGAGGCAGGTTAAAGTCAATGCTATTACAGGATTTCAGGATTTTTTTTTGCCTGACGCCCCAGAAGAATATTTTCACTTTCGAATTAATTCAAATACAAAAAAAGAAGACCTGCTTCCTTGTCCAGTGTGTGAAGCCGTAATGCCTCCTGTCACACAATCTAACATGGGAGGTTCCTTCTAGTTTTAGCAGATGCCACACTACAACTGAAACACTGCCAAACCCTTCTGGGTGGGATCGTAATGAGACAGTATTAGTCTGTCAGACTGTAATTATTGGGTTTATACCGAGCTGCGACAACTTTGATACTGAATGGAAGTGTCTTGTGTAAGGTGAACACCTGTAACGCTACACCTCTAATAATGGCAGGTAATTGCATGTTAATGTGTAGAGTCGTGTGCTGTACTTGTGGTATCTTCAGCTCCCGCCGTGAGAAAATGTAGAGGCCAGCATCCCTGCGCCTGGTTTCTGTGCTCTGTTTGACCACTGCCGTTTCCTCTACAGCCCGTTTGCGTACGTGGACCCGTTGCATTGTAACATGGCATATTTATACCTGGAGCTCCTCAAGGACTCCCTCAACGAGTATGCATATGCAGCCGAGCTAGCTGGCTTGAACTATGACCTCCAAAATACCGTCTATGGGATGTATGTAAGTATTCGAAACGCCTCCCCAATTGCCCACATGCCACATCCCAGACCTTACGTCCCCTACCCTCCTGTCACCCTTAGATTGGGCTGCTGGGTAAATTTAAGCCACCTCCAGGGCCAGATTGGAAGGTTTTACCATATGTTGATTATACGATTAATTAAAAAACTTTGCACAGTGTCAGAAAATTATGATTATCATCTGTATTATCAAAGAAACTGACAATTCCGAGACTTATCTCTTGTGGCAACTCCCCCCAGGCCTCTCTAAAAATGCAAATTATTCACAAAAACCTTCCGACCTCGACCTGGTTGGTCTCAGTCCAGCCTCCGTTCTGTCTGCATCTTACTATTCATTCTTCATCGGTCCTTTCTCCCCCCTCTGCTCACCCATCTTCCACAAAACCCTCGTGACTAGCACTGAGGAAGTGTTTGTTTTCTCATGTTTTCGGGGCACACCCATTCACTCAGTCATTTCCTCTGTCTCAGATGTGTAAGGGTTAGCTGCACACCCGCAGGTAGCTCACAAGCTGAAGTGGCACTCTAAAGGTTGACCCCGAAACAGCGGTAGCTCGCGTCTCCCGTCGAAACGTTTTCGTGCTGGGCACAAAGCTGGCCACGAGGCTGCATATCCATACTCTTCTCCTCATTCTTCTCCCACTTGCATTGTTGTGCTTTTTTTTTCTTTTCTTTTTTGACAACCCCTTCATTCTCAACAAACAAATCATTTTCTGTTTTTTTTCCCCCCTTCTTTTTGTTCTTCCCTCCATTAGTCGCTACCTATACGCAGATCCCCTGCACTGCAACATGACCTACTTGTTACTCAGGTTACTGAAGGATGATTTAAAAGAGTATACATATGCAGCCCGTCTGGCGGGGCTGGTGTATGGCGTTGCCTCGGGCATGAATGCCATCCGCGTAAGTAAGCCGTTCTGGAGGGAAGCGGGGGGCTACAGCGAAGGGTCCACTCTCAGGCTGTGACGGCTTGTGGAAAGGGCTTCGGTTTTCAACGCTCACTTTGATCATGTGAAGTGCTGTGTGTCGTTTGTCTAACCTGAGGAATTTACTGGAACCGCTGCTTGCTGCTGTGCTCCCTGCTTAACCGTAGGAAAACTTAATGCGGTCCCCTTGAGATGTCACTGGATCTGCATTTACCATAAAGGGATTGTATCTCTTTTAAATTAGGTCTTTGTCGCATATTCTAAGATTAGTGTAAATAATTTGTTGAACAACTAAAGCTGACAGATTTGAAACTTTGTGCAGCTGTACACTGACCCCCTGGTCGGTTCAGTCAAGGACGTATGAGCGGCTGATATTACAGATCCACTTCCAAAATTCATCCAGGATAATATTACAGATCCACTTCCAAAATACTGCATGGCACAATTTTACCTATTCTGCATAATTCTTTTTCACTTTGTCTGGCCGCCGTTCTCTCGCCTCTATTGTGTTCATGTCACACAGGTAGTAAATAAACAAGTGTCTCTGGTGCCAGACCCCGAGGAGCGAAGCCAAATGAGGCAGATTGGGACATATTTATAGTCACAATTCTGCTGACGCAAATGCAGCGAGAATCTGTATCCAGGAGCTTTGATGGACATCAGGCACCGCCATGTTTCCCCTAGTTCATACGAGTACAGCAGTTTGTTCAGCTGTGTGTGTGTGTGTGTGTGTGTGTGTGTGTGTGTGTGTTTGTGCCTGGGATTTCATGTTGCAGAGCAAAGTAACGACCCCACCCACGAATGAAAATGATGTGCGGTGGTGGTGTGTCGTTCGACTCTTTCTAGCTCCCTAACTTTCCCCGCTAACGCTCCGCACGCCGTGGCATACAGCCCAGTAACCTGCACTCATTAACCGCCTCGCACCAGAAAATTCCAGATTGTGGCAGACTGCTATTCACCGTCCGCGTAGCTGTGTGACGGGCTGTGTGTAATTGGCTTGAGTCAGCAGTATTGCTGTCGCTGGCTGGACCGTTTTGTTGTTTTTTTGTTTTTTTTTATGGCCAAGGTTAATGATGTTAGGAGGGATTACTCTGAACAGGTGTCTCCGCTGCAATAGGGAGAGCTGAAGAGTGGGATGAGCCGTGTAGCTGCAGGTTTTCGCTGACTCATGAAAGGCCGCGAGGCGCACGAAGGGGCTTTAAATAACCTTGACCGTTCTCTCCCACTTATAAAAAGCTCATTTGCATAGGAAAACCTCACCATCGACCCACTTAGGTCCGTTCTGTCTTCCCGAGAGACTACAGTGAAATATGCACCGCCACAGATGAAGATCAGCCTTCTTATACACAATTACAGCCTTGACAATCACTCGGTCAGCCAGCAATGACAGTACTGAGCCGCACTTTTATAAGTAACTCGGTCAAACCCTTCAAATCAGTAAATAGAACCACAGCTTGCTCTGTCAGCGGCTTCACTTTCCTGTTGATAACGCACCACCTGTCCTCTGCCACTGTCTGCTGCAGCTGTCTGTCAAAGGCTACAACGACAAGCAGCACATCCTCCTGAAGAAGATCATCGAGAAAATGGCCACCTTCGAGATAGACGAGAGGCGCTTCGACATCATCAAGGAAGCGGTGAGCCCCGACATCGGCTCCGTCATCAGCGCGAAGCTGGTGACGAGTCACGACGGATGAAAAAATAACTGTCGTCAGTGCGGTTTAACACGGAGCCATTCATCGCCCTTACTTTGCCTCACAGCGCAAGAGCAGCAAAGTAGCAGCTGAAGGAGTTTGGACACTGTGCTTTAGTTTTTGGCTCCTCCACTTCATGAAGTGTCTCTCCCTCTCTCTCCGTGCAGTACATGAGGTCTCTGAATAACTTCCGAGCCGAGCAGCCTCACCAGCACGCCATGTACTACCTCCGTCTGCTAATGACCGAGGTCGCTTGGACCAAAGACGAGCTCAGAGAGGCTCTGGATGGTGAGACGCTGCTCTTCATTGCTCTCTTCACTTGTCTCAACATCCCAGCCTTCATGCTTATTAGCAACCCCCCCCTTTTTTTTTTTTTTTACTGTGGGCCAAACTGAATCCACTGAATAAAGGCGTAGTCCATCCTTTTTAACAGGCCTAAATCAGGCTAGCGCTGAACAAATGAAGCTCGGCCTAAATAACTTAGTAGAATGAGTAAGAAACAGACCTGTGTCCCAGGGATAAAGTTTGAGGTTTTTGGCTTACAGTCGGCTCACTACTTCGCCACTTTCATCCTCAGCCTTCCCCCTTAAATCCTCATTTGAATGCTGAGGCTGTTCTCCAGCAGATGCCTCCCTCGCTGCAGTCTTTCCTCTCTGCAGTGACCAGTCTGGAACCTGAGGGGTGGATTGTTTTTTTTATATATATATATATATATATAGCGCACAGCTTACACAGACTATCCTCGGACTCACATGAGACTCAATTAACCTGCAGGGTCGAGGCTTGGCACCAGTCACCGGGGCCTCCAATTACCACGGCCCGTTCCATTATCAGTGTGCTTACACTCTCACTGTCCCCTGTCTGGGATCGATCACTTTTTTTTTTTTTTACTAGAGTCTCTGTGTGTTGGTGCTGTTTTGTACAAACAATCACTTATATACCGTAAATAGTGTGAGAGTGTGTGTGTGTGTGTGCGTGTGTGTTTGCACGCGTGAATCCCTGTTGTAGCTCATCCTTGAATCTGGGTCAGACGCTGGCTGAATTCAGATGGGCCAGCCCACATTGAGACAGGCTTGATTTTCTGTGCACGCGTACCTGAACGTATTAAGTGTGTGTTCAGCCAGTACAGTGAAAATTATTGTTTTTGTTTAGTTTTTTTTTACTGATTCAGGCTTGATAGCGGCTCGGGGAAATTGCTTGCAAAATTGCTCTTTGATTGATTGCTGTTGTCTGTGATCTGTTTTCCAGATGTAACTCTCCCACGCCTCAAGGCCTTCATACCTCAGCTATTGTCACGGTTGCATATTGAAGCCCTTCTCCATGGCAACATCACCAAGGAGGTTCGTTCGCAGTCACTTTGGGTTTTTTTTTTTTTCATTGCCCGCTGAGGGAATTGGAAATTTGTTGCCGCTTCGCCTCGGTGGATTTCTGAACTTGCAATAGTGCAGCTTTCCCTTCACAGCAAGGCTCAAATGTTTGCAACATACAGTGGCAAGAAAAAGGTTGTCAGCCCTTTTGGAATTACCTCTATTTGTCATAAAATGTAAATGTAAAAATAAACCTACAAAACGACTGCAGACAAAGTGAACCCACCTTTTGGCTCGGCATCATGCAGCTCTGATCCGCAGCTAGCTGAAGCTCTTGTTTGAGGTTAGGCTGTAGAACAGCTTAATTTAGTCTGTTAGGGAATGTCAGAAGCAATTCAGGGGGATGCACTCGGTAAAATAGGAGCCAGGTTGAGGAAACGTGAAAGGTAAAATTACAAATTGTAAGACAGAGGTAACCATTAGAGCTAAATGGTTTGTATTGTCTTTCAGAGAATTTCCCATACAAATATTGTTGCTCAAGAGTTTGTGGACTAAAAGCTTTCTGTTCCCTCCCTGCCTGTCATCTCTCCAGTCTGCTCTCGGCATGATGCAAATGGTGGAGGACACGCTCATTGAGCACGCTCACACGAAGCCCCTCCTCCCGAGCCAGCTGATTCGCTACAGAGAGGTGCAGGTTCCAGACGGTAGGTCCTGGACTCCCCTGCACACACACGCGCACACACACCGTCTGAGCGCTCTTCACGGTCATTTGCCAGTCATGCCCGTCTCCCCGGCGACCGCGCAGAAGGGTCCTCACCCGGGCGCCCTCGTCATCGGTGATGCCATCTTGCGTTTGCAAGGACTTGATTGAATTGAACGTCCCTCGTTTTCCCTCAAGTGAGCACAGCTGAGCGGAGCCGGACGTCATCGGCTAAGGATACGTATACGCGCCCTCGCCTCAGCAGTTCAAAGATGAACGCTGACACGCAAAGCGCAGCACCTGCGCTGCCTTTCTGATTACATTAGGGAAGCGGAGTGATGTGGAGAGGAAAACCAGAGCTGCGCGGGGCCACCTGGAGACATCCTGTGTTCCACCGCAGGATTTTCCAGGCTTGGCTCCACGCTGCCAGGCAGACACAGAGCGGGTGTGTGAGAGAAGGATGTAAACTTAACATTGGTTCATGAAAAACACATTACTCACACGCAAAGTGTTTGAGCAGCCTTAAAATGCTGGCTGTGATTTAAATGGTGAAAAAATAATTGAACGAGCACTAAAAGCAGCAAACTGTAGCTCGTAGCCATAGTGTAGGAAGCAAATATGGAGTTTTACCTCTTTACTACACCGTGTTTACTGTTTCATGTGAACTTGAGTCCAACTTTTGACATGTTGGGAAGAATGCGTGAGGAGATTTTGAGGAATGAGGACATGACCTCCCTGAGTGCAGAGCTCGAGTGCCCAGTCAGCATGCGCATAAAGGCACCTGCATTACCCCGCCACAACTGGTCCTCCATTCAAAATGAGCCTGATCACGCTGGACTCGCACAAACTCACGCCGAGCATGAAAGGAGCCCAGTTTCCCCCCCACGCTAGAATGGATGGCTGCTCCGAAAGCAGTTTTTTTTTCTTCTTTTTTTTTTTTAAGAGGCTAGAGGAAACCGATTTGGAGCCACTCAGCAAAAACGCACGCTGCCGGCATTCGGCAGAGTGTCTCTGCCGTACTGGAGAGTGTCTGCACTGTCCTCCATGTGAACTCTCCTCTTGTACTCTATTGCATTCAGTCTGGGCCTCCAGCAAAGTACTCAGACTTAACTTCATATCTGCGACTGAAGCAGCTCATCTGTTTTTTGCAGGCATCGGTTGTGCACGTTACTTTACACAGAATGGATGGATTTTTTTTTTTTAACTGATTATGCGTAGCAGCGCACAGCTCATCACATATTCTATCTCAGTTCATGGGCCACTGTGGACTTTGGGTTCATGAAAAGAAAACCACTTCAACTAGTTTTTGCTCGTCGCTGCAACACATGCGCTCAAACTCGCGTTTGACCGAATCCTTTTAACTTATGCCTACTTATACGGGCTCCATAATCTAAATTAAATCTGCGCACGCATAGCAGAAAGGAATTTACCTGCTTATGTTATCTTCTTCTGTCCTCCGTTACCTGTTCCGTTATCTGCTTTATGTTTAAAAACTGGAGCAGCACAGCAAGAGGTGGGAGGGAAAGGAGGGTTCTTCCAAATCTAAAAGTTTTTGAAATGTGTTGATTCAGATGATTCAGACACACAGGCCTTTAGTCTTCAAGTAAAATTAAAAATGCCAAGTGTTTTGTTTTTTCAGGCCCAGCTCCGGAGCCCTGTCCCCTTTCCCTGTGCCAGTAATTCATTTCCAAGTGAATGTGTGTGCATTGCATGATTTGCAATACTGAGAAAAATAAACATGCCCGTCCCCCCCCTCAGGTGGCTGGTACGTTTACCAGCAGAGGAACGAGGTGCACAACAATTGCGGCATTGAGATCTACTACCAGACAGACATGCAGACCACCCACGAAAACATGCTGCTGGAGCTGTTCTGCCAGATCATCTCGGAGCCCTGCTTCAACACACTGAGAACCAAAGAACAGCTGGGTGAGCCCGCCGAACGTCTCGTTCCTGCCATATTCCAACCCCAGATACAAAGAACCCGATGCTAATTTGCTGCTGGTCTGTGAATATTCATTTAGGCATTTTTCTTTGAGAGTGATGTCACTTTAATCTGCATTTAGTAATTAGATAGTGCGCTCTAAAGAACAGACACTGTGTAAGTGGAGTTTCTGAAGTGTCGTCAACCATGATGATGTTTAATCGTTTTGGGAGCGAATGGATCGTGAGCCACATTTCCTGTGAAGCAGCTCTGTAATTACAGCGCCAGTCCTAACGTTATTATCATGATAAATACAGAGACGGCAGTGAGGATGAAGTGAGGAACACACTTCCCAAAATCCTTCCACTCGAGTGCTTTTTCAAACACTTAAAAGGGCTCGTGTACATCAGGCGTCTCCCCGCCGAGCTCTGGCACATCCTCTCCTCTCCCCGACTCCCCCAGGCTACATCGTGTTCAGCGGGCCCCGGCGCACCAACGGAGTTCAGGGGCTGCGCTTCATCATCCAGTCGGAGAAGGCGCCCCACTACCTGGAGAGCCGGGTGGAGGCGTTCCTCTGCACTATGGAGAAGGCCGTGGAGGAGATGAACGACGAAGCCTTCCAGAAGCACATCCAGGCCCTGGCCATCCGCCGCCTGGACAAGCCGAAAAAGCTGTCTGCCGAGTGCGCCAAGTACTGGGGCGAGATCATCTCTCAGCAGTACAACTTCGACAGAGGTGAGGCCTCCCAGCACTCCTCCTCGCCCCGCTTTCTTTTTCTACGTAGATACAAATGTATTTCCAAACGTGCCCCGAACTACCAGCTATCGTGAAGCGCTTGTGTTACATACAGAGTCAAAGTTCTTGAGCGTTATCAATATTTCGGTCAGTCCCAGAGGTGAGCGGGATGTTGCTTAGAGCTGCACAAATTAGGATCGATTAAAGCCTGAAATAATCTGCAGCCATAGCTCACCTCTCTGTTGCCGCACTCTCCTGAGTGCCGTAATGGATTGTAATGGGCCTGATTCACTGGTAATCTGCCTAAAGCCCTGAGTGATGGCACCACTGAATGGCAGCCAAGGGAGTGGTGGTGATTACTGATACTAGCAGTGATGGGAGTGGGGGGATGGGGGGGGCAGCTAACACTCAATGTCAAGGGCACAGAACAACATATAACACACATCATCAGTCAGAGCTTATGCAGTTGGCTCCAACTCTGTGCTAATGTTTCACATCTTTTGATTTTAGATTTTCTTCAAAAAGATGTGTTTTGGTTCGAGTTGGATTTTTTTTTTTTTTAAGGATTTGTTTACCCTCAAGCTTTTCATGGCAGCAGAGACAGCATTGTGTTCACGAGTTCCATTATTACAAAGGCAAATCCAGGAGATAAACAGTGAACCAAACTGAGTCTCGTGGAAATGACACTTGGCAGCTCAGTCCTCAGATACCCGAGATTCCCCCATGTGGCTGAAAACGCTAATGTTTAGCACATCTTTAAACACCCAGTTCTTTCACTTGCATTACTCTGCAGCAGTTAACGGCTTTGACCGAACTTTGACGGGTCACTAGTCTGTTAAGAACTTAAAACACTCGGTTTAAAACCTCACTGACATGAACTCAAACCGTTGGCTGTCTGCAAAGGCTGGCGACAGAGGCAACACTAGTAATTAAGCAATTAAGTCGTTTACACAAGGCAAAATAGGTGGGTTCAAATACACCTTATGTGCTCTCCTCAGGCTGTGAGCATCGCAGTCCTGCTGATTCTGCTAACGCTTCTGTTTTCCCTGTTGTGTTGCAGATAACATTGAGGTGGCATATCTGAAGACTCTGACGAAAGAAAACATCATGCAGTTCTACAGAGTAAGTAGCACGACGTCATGTCTTCCGGTGACGTGACGCAGTTTAATAAACGCGCCCGAGTGTCGTGAGATCTGCTGAGGATTTTGAAAGCAGCTGTTCAGGTGCTGTCATCATAGTTTTCTTGATAGATGAGTGAGGAATACCAAAACTATCAAACTACATCATACCGCTGTTACCAAGCATGAGGGTTACATTTTCGATAACAGCAGAATTGGTTTAATACGCACAGTGAGAAAACCACCTGCTCTAAATCTATTTGTGTGTGTGTGTGTCCAGACACACATGGTTTTACTGGATTCAGTCTGCCCTCCCAGCTTTCATCTCCTCCTGCCTCCTGCTTCTATTCATAGCCGTGGAGGTGACACTGACACAGGGCGCTCACAGCGTATCAGCCGCCATAATGACAGCCAGCCAGCCTGTTTCAAGGGGGATAAAGGGCCAAAGACGCGCGGCTGCCGAAAGAATTGGCATTATCTCAGCCCAGCAGAAACCATTACAGGCCCCATGCAGAACAAACCTAATGCATTTCTAATGTCGTATCAGCCGCAATCGCTTTTTTTTTTTTTTTTTTTTCATTTTTGGTCACCAGAGTTGACGCTGTCTGACTGCAGATGAGCCCAAACTTCAGTCTAATATAATCCTACACGCAGAGACAGTGATGAGGCCCGACTGTGCGGCTAAATCTCCGCAGGGCTGTCACAACTGATCCCAGGCTGGCTGACAAAAACACGGCCACGCGTTTCTCAAAGAGTTTTGAGCGCACTGATGAGTCATTCCTGTAACTATTTCTGATGGATTCATCCGCTCGTTTTCTCCGGCGTGGACATTTTAGTCATGAATAAAACTTCTGGTCACAATAGCGATGCTGTCGTCATGGGGGAAAATTATAACTGGCCGTCAACGGTGTTCCCCGCCTTGGGCCACGCATCATCCCACCTGTCTCTCTGCGTCTCTGCAGGAGCGGCTGACCGTCGACGCCCCGAAGAGACACAAGGTGTCCGTCCACGTCCTGTCCAGAGAGATGGACTCCTGTGAGTATCTGGAGATGCCCGCGGGTCACGTTGGCCTCACCCTAGGGTCAGGTTTACCTGTATGTCACTGTCTGTGTGTGTGTGTGTGTGTGTGTGTCTGTATGTATGTGTGTGTGTGTGTGTGTGTGTGTGCGCTTGTGTTTGCCAGGTCCCACAGTGGGAGAGTTCCCCGCTCAGAACGATGTCAACCTGGCCCCCGCTCCCTCCCTGCCACAGGTAACGATCATGTTGTGTTTCTGCTTCGTCGAGTTCAGGGCAGTGTGTGAAAGGAAGTTCAAATCCCCACCCTCACGCAACATGACATCAGTGAATTGCACACAGCAGAACTTTGTGTAGAAAAACACACTTTTCTGTCGGGAAGATGAACAACAATGAATAGATTCCACTGACACGTTACTTGTGTATATAAAGCCTAATACATCCTATTCCTCAAACTACAGCAACAAATGTGTATGAATCTTCCCGCTGAAGATCATCTTGAACACATGCACTAGTTATTCCTGTTTGGAGCAACATTTGGTAAAAACTACAGCGCCCAGCTGTCGTGGGGAATGTGTTGCGGCTGGGAATCGCAGCCAGCGTAGGGAAGTGAGCACAAAGTGACCGGACTTGTTTTACTCGGCAGCAGCTGTTGCCGATTCGACTACGCTGGAGATGCCTCTGTTACATTAGAACGTACTGGTAGTGTTGAGTAGTTACCATGGAAACAGTGTGCTATTATATTATGCTGCTAAATGCAGTTTAGGGAGGGAGCAGACGAGGCAGAGTAAGGTGTGGACGTGCGTCCGTGCCAGTCCGACCTGCCGACTCTGTTTTGTTTTTTTTTCCTCCTTCACAGCCCACGCTGGTTCAGGACATGACGGAGTTCAAGAGGAGCCTGCCTCTGTTCCCCCTGGCCAAGCCTCACATCAACTTCATGGCTGCCAAACTGTGAGCGAGACCCCCGGGTCCACGCGAAGCAGCAGCAGCGTGGGGGGGCGGGAACCGGGGGGGGCGACCTCGGGGGACCCCCGCTGTCTCCCCTCCCCTTCCCACCCACCAGGAAGACTTTCATCAGATGGAGTGTGTGTGTGTGTGTGTGTGTGTGTGTTAGCGTTAGCGTTAGCGTGGTGGGTGCCTGTGTGCTGGTGGCGGGCCGGAGCCACGGCAGAGAGATGCGTTATTTGAATCACAGAGTTAGCCGTTAGCCGAGATAACGATAGCGGTCACACCACGCTCACCTCATGTTCAAGTCTCTGAGAGGAGACACAACACTCGACACACATCACAATACTGTGTTTAAAAAAAAAAAAAAAAAAAAAGAATAACAAGAAGAAGAAGAAAAGACAAGGGCCAGATCCCTTTTAAATTAGTTCAAGTATACTGCAGACGCTTAACTCGAAGCGTTTTTGTTTGAATTATTCAGAGACGTGCCGCTTTGAGAATGAATTGCAGGTTTATTGTGATGAACTGCAAGCTGTAGAAGTTAATCACACTAACTCCATGAAGGTTTTTCCCTTTTATTTGTCGGACTGGTATGCCTTTGCCCTGTAACTCTCGGAGGCACCGCAGCTCTCCTGAACACGTCATCACAACAGATGCACTCAGTCAAACGGAAAAGTTTTATTCAATTTGATGCATTTCTGAAGAGTAGCTGCCTTTTATAATTATGATTTTAATCCGTGCGGCTTCTGACATTTGCTTTTGCTCGTAAACTGGTAAAATGTTGGGATCCTTTGAGGAGGTGTGTTTTTTTTTGTGTTTTGTTTTTTTTAAAATTGCTAATCACAGAGAGTCACACCCGTGAAAAATAGTTTTTATTTTTTATTGCATTTTATAGTAGTGTGTAATTCAGACATCTCAGGGGTACCTCCATGCTTTTTTTTTAACATTCAATTTTATTAGCGAATGATTAAAATGCAAAACACTTTTATCAGTCTGTCATGTACATTAGTGCTGCGTTTACTTCACTACATGTGGTCAGGTCCTTATTTGTCTTCTCCATTTTTTTTTTTTTCGTTAAACTCGAAGGAAATAACAGCTGTAGTGATGAAAGATGTTTTATTTAATTCAGACTGTTTGGCTCTTGGGAAAATTATTTTCATTTTTCTTAACACTCTTGTCTGCATGTGAGACTTTCTGCAGCTTGTGCCTTTCCAGGGGGGAGGCATCCATTACTTTGTGTCTGGCTGCACTGAGCTGCTCCTGGTCTGATCAGGTAGCAGAATCCAGGAGGATCTGATGCCCCCCCCCCCCAAATTGCTGGATTGTGCACTGGCTCTTACAGCATAGATTTTAAAAAAAACAACAAGAAGCAGCTAGCCTTTACTCTCTGAGAAGAAAACATTACACGTTGATGTCTAAAGGGGGGGTTAGAGAAAAGAGAAAAGCTTTGGTGTGGATTTCTCTCTGAATATATGCACTTCTTCTCGATCTCTCTCTCAAAGCAATAAAGCTAATCATGAGGACAGTGTGAGGCAGGATGTGGCCCAGAGTAGCTACAGCAGCTGGATCCGCTCTGATCCCAGGCTCCGGTGTAAACCGCGGAGAGGACCGTGTCCGTTCTGGGCGGTCGGTGGTGTGTGGACAGCGATGTCAGTGCAAGCGTGACCTGCTCTCAGGTGCTTTAAAAAAAAAAACAACAAACCCACTGTTGGTGGAGCTGCCGCATCTCAAAAATCTGAGTTAGGTTTATTCCCCCCCTCCCACCATACCTGGTCTCAGGTCTAGTTCATCGCTCACTCACACGATGCTGCATAGACTGAAGCGTGATTTAAGGTTTGGAAATTGGAAGCGAGTAACTGTATGATTGTTCTTTATCAAAAGCTTCTTCAATGTGTTCCCGCATTTTACTACGTCAGATCGAAAACTTTTCATCAGTTTTTTTGGTTTTATTTAGAAACAAGACCCCCTCCTCCTCATCAACTGCTACTGTGTTAAAAGGTACTGTTCCCCTGGGGTCCAAACCCAAAGACAACCAGCAACAGCAGGCCTCATTAGGTAGGATATCAGCCCCACAGCAGCGTGGTGCAGCGTGGTGCCGCCTGACGTTCAGAAGAAACTAGCAACATTACATATCAGGCTTGGATGGGCCATGCACTGTTTACCTTGTGAAGCACATAGTGGTTGGTTTACATTTAGAAAATCAGAAGCTGTTTTTTTTAAATTTCCAGATGTCCTTTGGCAACACAGGACTGTGATTGGCCGATTGGGTTTGTGGGCCGAGGATAACACTAGTGCTGACGGATTTGAGGTTGTTTCTTTTCTCCATTGCGTCTTATGTGTTTTTAATGAATAAACAGTTGAATGGAAGCAGGAGGATGCGGTGTTTTTTCCTCGGCTACAGTCACAACACGTGCACTTTCAACATTTGGAAAAATACATTTATTCACAGAACTGATACCGCCGAACCCAAAATTCAGAAGCAGCAGCACAGTTTGCACTTGGGACATCTCTTTTGGCAGAGTGGACACTGGGGAAGCTGTGGTTTGCAGGACGTAAGGTGGGGGGCACCTGTAAAGCAGGCACAAGGTTGCATGTGTAGGTTAAACGTTCCCAGCGTCCCACATTTGCCACCTGAAATGAAGCTGATCATCACACTATGCTCCAAATCATATAGTATAGTAGTATCATGTAGTGTTATGTTAAAGAGACTATAGAAAGCCCTGTTTTCACCTCCACTGTACATTTGCTTTGTTTGTCCAGCTTTTCCTACTCCAGTACATATTCTGCTGGAGAGAGAGCAGTTGGATTGGAAATGTCTCCCTTTACAGTAGATGTACCAAAGAGTGCACAGTTTGATTTTCCACTGAATAATAACAAATGACTTGACATTTGGGAAAGGCCATTTTTCACCATTTCAGTAAATTAATTTCCACAGTATTGGGGTGGAAGCAGAAATTGAAAACCCAAACTATCTGCATGGCTCCATAGCAAATATATTAAGTGAGAAAATGTAGCTTGTCATTTGGGTGAACTGACCCTTTAACTTCCTCACGCGCCCTGCCAAAGTGTCATCTGCTCCACGGTTTCACTTTAAATTGCCACACACCAAGTTTCACTTAAGTCTGCACCAACCGCAGTCCAACCAGAGCTGCAGCTCACACCCGGCAACACAACAGTCCCATCATCACATGTTGGGGGAAGAGGGAGGGAGAAAAAGGAATTGTATCTTAAATAAAACAGACAGAAAAAGTCCAAAGAGAAGAGTTCTTTCAGCAAAGCTTCACGTCTCCAAGTGAAAAGTGCCGGCGAGTCGCCCGGAGCTTTAAAAGTGCTTTCCAGTCTGACGTCCCGTCACTGCGAGAAGCTGCGGAGGGACTGAGACGTCCCGCGACAAAAGGCTGCAGGAGCTGCGATGGGCGACGCAGCTTTAAATCAACACGGCGTAAGAGCGTTTTGTCACACGGAGTCAAAGCTACAGACAACATGAACACTGCCAAGGCATGTGAAAGAAAACATCGCAGGGTCTGAAACATACACACACATATCTACTTGTTCATGATCTACTGCTGATCTGTGGTCAGTGTGTTAGGTTCTCCGTATGTGTAGCGTTAAGATGAGACCTCTCCCTGGCTGCGTTTCATGTACCGCATCATGATGCACCGCTGTCAAACACATTTTATTGTTTTATCTTTAATACATTCCATACACTAAACATGATCCTCATTCAATAGAAACCCTCTAACATTGGCAAAGGGGACTTTTCAAATCTGCAAAATCAACATTATAAAACAATCATTTATTAATATTATAAAACTCTATACTTACACATGCCTCCTTTAAAATACAGTTAACTTGACAGTAAGTATTAGTTATGTGACTGGTGAAACGCATCCACCCTGTGGCGTGGTGTGTGTCAGTGTGTGGTGTGTGTGTGTGTGTGTGTGTAACTGCAAACATGCTCCGGTCCGCGACCACAAGTCTGATCCGTTTTCACCCAATGAAAGCATCAGAAGTCTAAAAACAATGCGAGGGGATCCTTGCGCCGAACGTCAGCTCCGGAAAGGGAGGAGGGGGGGTGAGGAGTAGGGAAATGAGGGTGACGCTGATCCCAAGCCCGTTTCACCGGCACTTCCTGCCCGCGGCCTGACTGACATGTTCAACTCTCCCCCTCCCCCGACCCCTCAGCAGAGGGGCGTGTGTGGTTCGTCCGGCCGTCCTCGCTCCGGACTGCGCCGCAGCCGCCTCCTCCTCCTCAGGCTTCCTCCTGCTCGGGGAAGTTGAGGATCTTGCGGTGGGCTTGCCTCAGGTACTGCTGCTGCTTGAAGTACACCTTAAACGCTCCCTTGATGGCCACGAAGGCGATACCGCCCTGTAGGAACACAAAAGAACATCGGCGTTTGAAGACACGTTCGGCTCAAAACCTCAAAGCTCTTCTCCCTCGTTCGGGGCTTTGAGATCTTCTCTCTGAAGTCACGCCGGCTTTCCTCGCGTCCCATAAACACAGAGAGCAGCTCTTCCTGGCCGTTTCCTGTCCAGCTATGAGCGGGGAACACGGCAAAACATTTACAATACTTCATTGTGTGGGGTCGAAGTGAACATTAAAGAGCAGTTTTCAGTGGGAACAAAGGCGTGGAAAATTCCTTCAAATGTGATCCCGCCTGGTTTTGTCATGTGTAAAACCTGGACATGAACTGGTTCACCTGTGGCAAACGTATTTGTTTACAGGAGGAGGTATTCACATCCTTTATTTCAGGGGCCATACCATAATGTAATGTAGTGTCTACTCTGTCAGGCAGGTCTCAGTACAAAAGCCCTTTGGTTCTTATTGAGGACATGAATCTTTGAAAGTGGATCACAAACATAGTTTCATTGTTTAAAAAACAACTACGTCATATCATTCAACAGCTGAGGGCTGTAGTTTTTAGAAAATGTTCCCCAAGTGGGAGCACAATCCTGAATTTCTTTCATCACAGCAGCAGAACGTAATTCATTATTAACGTGCTGTAAATTTTAAAAATCCCCAAACTCGCCAAACTCACATCACCTTATTCTGAAGGAAGGAATTTGCTTTGACATGACCTTGCAAAATCGCTTTAGAACCTGACTCTAAAAAGAGTGGTGGAGCTGAAGCCACTGAGTGAAACCGCGCAGTGATGGAGCTTTCACTCAGCAGCCGGCCGTCCGTCACTCAGAGCTCAGAGGACGAGGACGCCGTGTTCAGCGGTATCACTGCAGCCTGCGGCACACAAGCAGCTCGGGTTACCTCTCTGTCCTGGACGCCGGGCGAGCCAGGAGGCGGAGCCAGGAGGGCGGAGCCAGGCGCGTATGATGCACAGTTATTAGCAGATAAAGCGGAAGCATTTATTTAGCAACGCTGTGGCGGCGTTCCCTTCACACAGCGGAACATATCCTCTTGGAGCAGAGCCAGCTCCTATGTAATAATGTGAAATAACAATCGTGCCGCGCTCCGCCGCCGTGGGACGGGTTGGTTGTCATTCGAGAGCAACACCCACCAGAATGGTCCTCTGCAGGTTGGAGTTGACGCTGCTGAACATGAGCTTCCCCACGATGGTGGCGATGGTGGGGAAGACGAGGGCGCCGCACAGGATCCGCGTGGCCGACACATGGTCCGCCAGGGGGCTGGCCTCTGCGGGGATCCGAGGGACCGGGCAGCCAATCCCTGCACAGATAACAGATAACAAGAAATGGTTTTAGTCGCGTGTTTACATTAATTAAATCCTCTTTTTTTCCATCACATCACTTTCTGCATGACTGTGACTCCTTTGTACTAATTTCAACCATGTCTGCAAAGCCTGATGTTTAATAAGCCCATTATCTGGACCCAACCAACCTCTGCCTCTAAAATGGCTTCATGATATAATGATAAAGATGTTTGAACGTCCTGTTTTCACTGCAGTGGTGGCTGTGCTTTAGTTGCACCCATGCAGAATACACTTACAGCTTCTGAATCTGAATAAAGTCCAAATCCTAAAACAGCCAACATTCAAAGCAAAACCCTGAAGCATAAACAGAAAACCGACTGAAATTATTTTTAAAACAGTTTTTTAAATCAGTTAAAAGGATAAAAACAAAAAGGAAAAAGATTTTGTGGTTTCCAGTTAAACACACTATACCAGCATGTCCTGACCTGGGAAGATGCTGTTGAGGATCTGCAGTTTGTTAGAGTACTTCCTCCACAGACGCAGGACGTAGTCCTCCCAGCGGATCATCTTGCCGAGGATGAGCATGACGGGGATGGTGGGCAGGCCAATGAGCAGGAACAGAGGGTCGGCCCGCTCCATGACGTCCAGGCCCTCCTTATGGCCCACCACCTGGACAACAGAGAGCGCGGTCTGAATGGGAAACTACGGCAGCAGAGAGGTGGAACTGCGCGACTTTTACTTAAATATCAGACCGAAAGGAACGATGGAGGAGCACAAAAAGACAAGTGGGGCTCGACTTTGTCGAGCCACATTATCTGCAGGTTTGTACAAATAGAGGCGGCCTATTATAAACCAAAACCTCTCCGGAGGAAGCACTGGTCCAACCTGCATGACGGTGACAGCTCCGTAGGTGACAGCAGTCCAGTAGATGGAGCCCACCATGATGCCAGCAGCCGCAAAGGGTCCGGCCTTCGAGATGAGCCGGTCGGCCAGGTCCAGCACGTAGACCACGGGACCTAGTGCAGGAACATGTCAGACATTAAGCGGCAGCACGGAGAGAAGACCTGTTCTTCTCGTCTTTGTTTGGTAGCGTTACATTCACCACATGGTTACCTCCATTATTGACTAATCTGTCAAACCCAAAAGGTATTCAAGAGCTAAAAAGTAGAAATTAAATAAGACAGGCACGTCATGTCGCTGGCAAATACTCAAATACCTTGATGTCTGTCAGTGTCTCACACCCTCATACATAGCAACACGCTTTCCAGAAAATTGCAGATCCTCCTTTGGCCTGCTTATGAGATGAAACTGAAGCCAAATATAAGGTATAGTGGGAAATAACACAGACTGGACGATGGACCACTGAACAGTGAATGTTTGTACAGCAGGGGTCACGAGACTCCTGCCGCTTAAAACAACCTGAACAAGAAACACATCCAAACTCAACACATAATATCTCCCGTGGCACCAGCCACCTGCCCTTGGCCGATCTACTTTTCATGCCAAGTCAAGTGACGCAGGAGATAAAGCCGCGCCCTGACCTGTGTCCACGAAAGTTCATTTTACCTGTGTGCAAATAAGCGGGAAAGGACTGAAGACACGAGGAAGCTCGCCCAAATGAACATCATGTGACCGGGCAGTATTCCAGCGCAATGAGAAAAACGACGACAATGCAGTCATGTGGAAGTAAAGTTTGTTCCTCGAGGCTTCGCCAGAGGTCGAACCATGTCAGGCACGGTGCACGCCTTGCGCTGTACTGGGAGGAGCCTCTCGGGCAGGTTCCACCTAGAATCAGAACTTAACTTCGAAGTCCAAACGTGGCTTCGGTGCATTTACATCCCACATCAGTAGCAGACCTTTGAAAAAAAAAAAAATGGGAGAAAGTTCTGTGCTGCATCCTCCTCTCTGGCGTTCCAGGCCAACTCCAGGGAAATCATGCAATATTTACAGGAAGGCAACCTGATTTCCTCACTCAGACAGACCCATCCACATCCTATTAATATCTCGACCAGGAGTCGGTGGCAGGAGAAGCGGGCTGGGGATGCTACCAGGGGGAGCGGGCACAGAACCGAGCAACTTTGTAAACACTGGAGCTGCAAGATGAGAGGAGGGATCCATAGCACAGAGCTATCTGAGGACCGATTTTCTCTTCCACCTTCTCATAGTCAGTGGTGCCATGCACATGTACGCAACGTGTTCTGCCAAAGTAGGAACGCTTCTGGGCCTTTCCTTTACATACTCAAGCTTTCCCTTCGTGTGTCGTTTGCAGTGGGAACAGTGGCAGGTTTGAAAACATTTTGCTTCACAGATTTTAAGATGGGAGCATTATAAAGAGAAACAGGCTCACATATTTATAGAAGTGGCCCAAAGGTGGACAGGCTTTCCAAAAAAAAAAAGGTGACTTTTCTAATTGCATTTTCTAAACATTGATTCTGACACGTGTTGTCGAGCTGCGTAATAAAGCTGTGAAGTGGCATTAAAACAGTGCTGAGTCAGAGGCAAGAGCAGGACTTGGTTCAAAAACACTTTCTCCTCTGGCCATGGCAGCAGTGGATTGATAAATATAGCATGCTGCTCATTTATGCTACAAGGCTGGTGTGCAGCGAGTGAAGAACACATCCACCTTGAAGTGCAGAAAGCCTCCGTCACTTCGGAAGTTACGACAACTGTGCTGCAGCGGGTGGCGCGAGGGAGGGAGGACCCGGCAGAGGTGCCATCTCCAAGTCATCCCGTACGGTGAGACGTGGGGGGACTTAATGCGCACGCCTCGGCGGTTCCATTTTCATAAATCTGCCGACGGAACCAAAGCGGTGAGACCGAGCCGCAACATCTCCGGCGACGACTTTAGCCTACGCGTCGGGTGTAAAAAGAGCAGCAGCTTTCTAAAAATAACGCCAGAGGCTCCGAGGTTATTTCGAGGTTCTGGGTTTTTACATAAGACGGGCTTCATCGAGCTGTTTGCACAGCCGGGCCACCGTGAGGCTGTTACCCATAAGCGCTTGCCACAGGTGGTATACAATCCAGCCACTGTGAGCTGTCACCTATTTCTACAGCTGAACCTATTGCCTCTGTAACAGCGTGCTAAAGGACTTTATACAGCAGCGCCCCAGCTCACTTGCTGAGGAAGGAGCCCACAGCAGGCGAGGGGCGTTTGGCTCTTTTAAAGCCACATGACTCCCAACGGAAATATCAAACTTTTTTTTTTTTCCTTCTAAACTAGTTATACACACACTGGCTCTGTCTCGTCTGCTGCCAGGCTTTTGACGCCTTCCAGAGCTCCCTGCGACTGCACCTGTGTTTGCCGACCAGATTGATCCGGCCACGCTCGGGCGCGGGAATACAGCACATTGGGATGACGTGCGTCGGAATCCCTTCCGCTGTCTCTCGCCCCGAGCATTGCGCCATCGCGGCCGGAGGGAACTGGGTCGCCCCCTTAATGGCCACTGGCAGGACAGAGAGCTGAGCAATTAATGCAGCCACTGGCAGCACATTCCATAATTAAGATAATTAAAATGGAGGGGGGAGGGGGGTAAAAGGAGTGAGGGGAAAAGTGCAACTGCAGTTTCTCAGTAGCGGGTACGCAGGCTGGCACGCTCCTCCAGCTGGCTTGTTTACTCTCCCTCGGCAGAGTCCGTGAAGAAGGAGCAGCAAGGGCACGGCGTCCTCGGAATTATATTGCCAGTGAAATAAGCGTGATCGGCTGGCTCCGGCTGGGAACGCGGCCAGAACAGCATATAGGCACCCTGCTCTTTGCGCGCTGCGAGCGTCTTTCTCTCCCGTGCCGAGAGCCACTGAAAACAATCAAAACCTAGGTTAATAGAAAAGGTGATCTGAGGCTGTACATCACCTACCCCCCCCATCTGTTCTGCAGCCAGGCAGGGGTCCCGCTCGGGGAGCAAGGCGAGAGTAACGCCTGTCAGGCCTGCAGAAAGGAGCCGCCCTCAGCAGCGACCCTGAGAAAATAACTAGTGTGGCAGCCTCCCAGCAGTGCTCCCTGTCTCTACCTGTCCACGGCTCCGCCGCCGTCACCCCGACTGAAAGCTGTCATCACCGTGTTGTCACCAAGCTGTGAAATTGCTATTATTCCCAGGGCTAATTAAAGCCGCGGAAGAACAACCACAGTCGGGGAGATTCTAGTCAAAAAAGGGAAATACGTATCTGCGCTTTAAATTAAAGATGGTACAGCAGCTGGCTGTCTGAACCATATGCAAATCATAATGAGAGCGTATCGCCGGGTCTGTATAACCATAATAAAAGAGAGCGCGGTCGCAGGAAATAAATGGGAAAGGAACACTGCAGCAGTGATGCAGCAAAAAAAGACAATGCTGTGCTCCTCCTGCTCACTTTGAAGCACGCTAATGCCAACGTGTACTGCAACAAGAGACCAGGAACTGACGTGGAGAAATGTACTCGTATAATATACTCCTAGAATTCATTAAATATACAACAAGCCACGCTAAAAACCTTCAAGCACCCATCTGCCTTCTGTGTAACCACTGAATACAATTGTGGGATAATCTGTTTGTAGATGTTTGGTTTAAATGTTATCATCGCTGATTCAACTTTAAGAACCATGTGGTTTGCTGGGGGAGGAAATCTCAAAAACTGCAGACAATTACAGCGAAGAATTGGAAATTTGACTCAGACCCGAGCAAAAACAATCACAATGCGGTGAAATCTATGTTGCGTAGTCGAGGTAACGAACCCAAATACTGTGCAAATGCGTTCGGACCTCTGACACGAGATGCAAAACTAGCGAACGCGGCTGCGTGGAGTGCTCCGGGGGAGAGGATCTTGTCCGAGGCACATCCTGTTTATGCAGAGATGTCACCGTCACCGAGCTAATGATGCGCGAGTGTGATGTTCATGTCGCAGGGGGACACTGGAGGACAGCTGTGACTTGGCGGGTTCATCAGCGTCTTCTCTCGGCCCCTGACGAGCTCCGTCGGCTCCGCCCGTCACCCGGTTTCATTCCCGCTCCCCTCTCCCAGACACGAGCATCCCTGTGCAGCACCCTCAGCGCCTCTGTCTGACACTTGCTAATGGGATTAGGAAGAAAAAAACCGACACTGTTCCCTTGTGGTGGGAGTGTCTCTCAGGTAAACTCAACAGGCTCTGTGCATGCTCCACTTCCTGCCCAGACACATTCAGTGACATTCACCAAAATGTACCTTTTTTTCTTGTCAGAACATTGTCACTTGACTTCAGACTTTGCGTTGGTTTTACTACTTAGAAAGAAACACAAGGATTTTCCTAATTCTGCTGGGTTACCTGCCAAAGAAAATGGTGGGGTCGATGATTTAACCAGGCACAAATGAGGTGGTGGGATAGATATTTAGATCAACACTAAAAATCCTCACATATCCAGACAGTATCATCTTCTTCTGACCATTAACAGCAAAAGGGAAAGTGGCAAAAAAAAAAAAAGGTTTTGTTCACAACGGAATACTTCTCTTCCCGGGAGCAACGCAATCTTCTAGATTTAGGCCTGAATAAACAGACACAGCACAGATATCCCACTGCTTCCCAGACTGGTCCAAGCCTCAGCAGACGCTCTCCCTGTCATGTAAACGGAGGGAAACCAAAGAAAGTTACACACGACTGAATCTAAGGTAACACGAGCCTCCAGGTTGCTTATGTGAAGGGCTCAATAAATGAAGAGTGATGGTGGCGGGGGCCCGCTGCATCGTTCTCTAAGGGCACCGTCGCTTAGTGCATCAGCCACAGGCGAGAGGAAGTTTCCTTTCAAAATAAACCAGCGGCCCATCCATCACAACGCTCCACCGCCAAACCACTCGAGCCGTCGCACACATGACAAAAAAACACAAACGTTGGCGCTGGCATCTGGAGCTGATGAGCTTGAGGTTAAACATGTTAAATTCTGGGCCACAAGTCCTTTCTATAACTGGCTGTTAAAAAAAAAAGAGCTGGCCAAGAATAACTAACCACAAAGGCATCATAATGATGTGTCACACCGATGCAATGTGTCTAAACCGCGGCTTCAAAAGCTACTGTGCGAAACAGAGACGCGATTCATTATGTGTCTCGAAGCCGGAGCATGTGAGCGAGGCTAACATTAGACAAGACAAACATGTTTGCATATCCCCTCCAGAAAGAGGAAAAAGAAGTCAGGTGAGTTTGACTATGACTTGATTCTGTACAGACATCATGCAATGATACGCTAAAATTAAAAGTGCATATATCTAATCTCAGCTTCAGAAGACAGATCTGTTCAGTCTTCCAGTAAAATCTCTCATTTCAGCACGATAATTCTCAGTACTAATCTGTTAGGATTAATAAAACCACACAAACAGATCCCTATCTGAGAGATGAGCTCCAGTGCGGCCTACAGTACACACTTCCTTTGATCATGTTGCCAGGCAACCAGTCAGGCAAGGCGTCACTGCAATTTCACTGAATCACTACACATCTTTAGTGTTCTTCCCTTGGTATAAATGGATGAGTTCTTTACCTACAAGACAAATGACGGGCATGCAAAGTGCTAAACGGCCCAAGATGGAAGTAAACCTTTATTAAAGTCCGACACCTTTTTTCTGCAAACTGATTAAACTCCAGCGACTGTTGTCGAAAATGCGACCACGCCGCGAATGAGTCATCGGCGTTTTCCATAAAAACTGTCCAGCAGGTCTTTTCAGAGCAGGCGTGCTGACTCATCGCAGTAAGAAAAGCGCAGGTGTCACCAGTAACAATTACAGATTAAACCGTGGCAGTGTGACGGTGAGCCAGCATGTACAACAACAGGACCCTGCACCTGAAGACGCTAAACGCACTTATTAGTTACACCACTGCTTTTTCTGCTGCCACGCGTCCAAAGCTCTGCCCTGATCAGCTTTCATTCATCTAACTTACTCATAAGAATAATAACTATACATTTCACTTAATGACTAGTGTAGGCTCAACGCCCTGATTAAGTCAAACAAGGAATGAGTAGAAATTCTTTAACGCGAGTGTGTAACTTTTTATTTTACTGAAGTGACCTAGAAATGTCCTCGATCTCACTCATGCCTTAGCGGGTGTCATGGCGGCGAACGCACCGCGCGTTTCTGCTTACGTCGGATTCTGACGGTGCAAATCAGCGCAATCAGAGCGCCACACTCCGTCGACAACCCCTTCTTCCTGTCGGCTGTAAACCAGCAAAACGTTTTGGTGAGACCTGCAGAGCAAAGCTCTCCACTCCAACCCCACGCTGTTAGTTTCGGCACATCTCTGTCTGATTGAACAAAATCTTATAATAGCTGAATGCATTTTCTGTAAGGCAGCGTAACAATATTTTTAATATGCGAGCCAATACATTTTCAAGACATTTTAATGATTTCACACATTAAACAGGGACTGTTGGGCTGCCCTATTGAATGTTTTTTTTTTTTTAATGCGAGCGTGTTGATATAACACTAATTAACAAGCCTATGGGGAACCGTGAGCCAATTAACACGACCTTAAACAGGAAAAGGAAAAAAAAGCAGACAGACACATTTGCAAATACCCAGCAACCAGCCAAGTGCCAATAATCAGCTCTCAGAGGGAGACACAGACATACACGGGGGTATTTACTGAGGAGGAGGACGCTGAGTTGAAACCTTCTGCTTATAGCACCGAAGTGAGTGACAGCGCAGCCTTGGTCGCTATAAATAAACATGAACCTGTTTACCAGCGGGGCCAGGCCTCCTGCAGACTAACATTGTCTTAAGGCCAGCTCCTGTCTCAAATTGCAACTTCTCTCTCTTTGAGCTAGAAACGCCAGCGGCCCAGTGGCTGATGGGTAACCGAGTGACAAGTGTGAACTTTTAACCTTAAACATGTCCCAAGTCTTCGTGTTCGGCAGTAAAAAAAAAAAATTAACAAGGGGATTATATCAACATTATTCTTTCTGCTGCATCTGGGTACTTCACTGTCACTGGCAAAAGTCTTGCCAGAAAGAATGAGGACAAGTCGGGCGCTGTCTCGGGGAGGAACGAAGCAGTTTGACATGGAGAGAAACTGAAAAGTGAGCAGTATCTGGTCAAATGAGCGCGGCAGCGTGTGCTGTATTTTCGTTAGATGAGTCATCGCTGGTGTTTGGGAACAATTGAAGCCCTCGTCACTCTGACGTGTTAGGATAATTGGGGCGGCCGCTTCCCTTAACTGCCGCCGGTCGAATCGGCCGGGAGCCGCGCTCTGTAGGCAGCGAGCGCCCTCCTGTTCCTCGTCAGGCTGAGGGGAAATGTTTATCCAGATCACCACAGAACCTCTGCTGGCTCTGGAGTAAATAAACACGCGCTCGGCCGAGACAAAGTGAATCGCTCTCAGAACTTTGGGTACAGTTACAGGCAGCAAAGAAGAGCTTCAGCAGACTATTTACATGGAAATTTGCTCGAGAACGACGCTTCAGTGCTGACAGTTGGGGAAAATGAGAGTGGCTGGGACATTTCGACAGTATCACAAATTAAATTCTGATTCACGAGTTAGGCTGTGGCACTTTCCCAGTATATCTTTTCGGGTTGCATGGCGACCACCCGACAGGTAATCTTCTTCACTTCGCAATACCGACACACTAAACAGTAAATAAGCTTCCAGCTTATTACAATAACTCTGAGGAACTTCTCCAATTCTTTTACTTCACCTGGTCCCAAATATCCTGCTTCCTACTCAACATCAAAATCGTAAAGCTAGCTGAAGCTACATCCCGCGGCCCTGAAGGCAACACGAGCTGGTGGCGCTTCAAGGTCATCTTGTTAGGTCGAATATATTTCTTCCACTCATCTCCCCATCCCCGGTTTTATCGCTCGTGGAGGTGCAACCCACCCAGCTTGGGAAAGACGATGAGGTACTCTGCATTGCACTGTGGGCAGGCCACGCGCGCTGTGCTGTTGCCCCGCTGCTTCTCGTCCACCCAGCGCTGCAGGCAGGCCTGGTGCACCCACTTGGTGGAGCCGCGGCAGTGACACGGGCGCACCCACTCCGCCGTGCGGTCGTCCTCGTCTGTGGCGAAGCACACCCAGCAGCTCCTAGAAACGAACACACAAACAAACACACACACACACACACACACACACACACACACACACACACAGGTGGGATGAAGACAACGAAATGTTATGTCAGTTTTACATTTAGTTTCCTCAAGAGTGACAAACAAATATCTACAGTCCAGCTGTGTACAGGTAAGCAGAAGGAATATTTCGGTTTTGACATCAACAGATTACACAGAGCTTCTGACTGAAATCAAACTGGTCTGATGAGAACCTTTGACTTTTACAGAAAGTCAGAAGCCAACTAGAGAGCCAGATAGCAGGAAATCTGCTGACCACACGTGAGCTGACATTCTGTTTCAATCAAAGGCTATATCTTAGAAATAAACACCACTGAGGTGAACAAATCTGTTAGGACTTCTGTTATTTCTGTTAAGGTCAAATGGGTGTCAGGACAAAGCTGAGATCCTTCTTCATCCGAGGACAATGAAAAGTGAGGCACGAGAGCATCCGCATGAGAGGAGAGAGCGAAAGTGAGCAGGCGAGACTAATGCGATCTCTCTGAGTGAGAAGCAGGCGGTCGGCAGCTCAGACTCGCTTCAGCCATGAACCAGAGGTTTGGGCTTAGATCAGGTTTGTTTGGATGTCTTACTGAGGAAAGTGCCGACGAGGCCGTTTTTCACCTTTTCCAGAACAACGCCAGAGCCGGTGATCAAAGTCTCTCAAATGACTCCAGACTGAGAGAGGGAACACACACGCACACTCACCAGTGACTCTGCATGAAATCAGCCAAGATCAATACATAAAGCCTATAGGCAAACAAGCTGTAATGCTGACTGCGTGTCAAGCGTATCTGACAGCACCGCGGGAAGCGTTCAGTGCTCACGCTCGCGCACGCACACGCACACACACGCACACACACGCCGACTCAAACAAACAGGCCCTTCATCCTGCCATCTGGATACAGGGCAAAGGATTTCCAAGGGATTAGTTTTCAGATCACATCACGACGTCAGATTCCACTTCACTCCATCAATAATTTGCTTTGACCAATATATGCTGAAGGGGGGACGTGCACCTTAGTTGTGCATCCTTCTGACATTGCCCCAACCAAAATTCACCGTGAGTATGAGCACAGCATTGTGAGGAGCCACAGCTTGGATGCGTGGGGAAAGAAGAGGGGGTTAGGATAGGGTGCAGACAAGCTGAAGAGACACGCTGTCCCTTTTTTGGTGACACCCAGAAAAATTCCTTGTCCCCCCACCCTCAAGTATCCCAACACATGCTCCTTCCTGTCCTCTAAGTAAACTGTTCTCCCACTGCGAGGGAGGTACGAGGCAGGCAGGAGTCCACTTCCTCCAGCTCGTGCCTCCTCCACTTAGGAGGAAGGAGCCATTACAATGTTTGGCCCGTCTGCTGTGCCGTTTAATTGGACTCCTTTTGCAAAGAATATGCCCGCCTCACCCTCCTCCGCAAATTTGGGGGTGGGGGTGGGGGTAATTTGATATCCGAGATCCCTGACCTTATCACAGTGCATCTCCAACTGTGACATTATATTGCTTTTCCATAATTAATCAGCAGAGTGCGATTCGCCGCCCCTGTGTCTCGCAGCGTGTGGCCAAGTTCAAGAATCTACACCAGTTCTGTTCTTATTTTGGCTGCCATATATCAATCAAAACAGTCATAGATTAGATGTTAGTAACTGAATTAGGACAATCAGCAGCACCGGGCCATGACTACAAAGCCCAGCACCAGAGCTATGACTAGAGCTGTATGGGTTCCACTAAGCACAAGGAGAAAATGTAATTTTTGGGCGATAACTGTTTTAAAAAGGAACAAAATAAACAGAAATTGTGAAGATCGGGCCTGGGACTAGCCTGTTGCTAGGCGACCTGTGGACTGCCGCCCTCAGACCTCCGTGTGTGTGACATTTACGTTCTCATTTTCATAATTTGAACAGCTGGCATTTCGCTGGATGACTGAAACAATGATTAGTCGACACACGCCTCCCATAAACCCCAGGCAAAAAAAATTCAATGAGGAGAGGCCGACTGTAATAGAGCTGTTTGTTTTTTCTCTCGCGGGCTGTGATTATGTATATTTTGGGTATTATTATCTCCACCAAGGAGGTTGTTTTCACCCATGTCCGTTTATTTGTTTGTCACCAGGATTATACAAGAATAATATTACTCAGTGGATTTCTGTGAAACTTGATGGAGGACGGGCCCGTTGCCTTTTGCGACGCATCTGGATAAAAGGGGTGACATTTGTGACAATTTCCCAGGGAATGACGAACAAATCTTGGTGAAAAGAAATCATGCAGATTCAAGTGGTTGAAGTCTGCGTGTGTACGCTTTGGTATGTGTCCAGTGTAAACCGACCATTATTTCACAAAGGAGATTAGGATTTCGTGATGTGCATTGTTCTGCTGGCTTATCTCTGCGGCTTGATTGAATATAAGGAGGATGTCGGGCCTTGGCGGAGGTATGCGCCTCCACTCAGTGCCATTCTGGTGCTGATTAACCCATTTGTGAGCATCAGTGCACGCGGCAGAGGAAGACCCGCTCTATCGCGAAAGTTGATGCGCCTCGTAGCGATCATGCAAAAACGCTGGCTGGGCCTGACGTGGACTGAGGGGGAGCGTCTCGCGTCTCTTCTCTGGCGGGGTTTAGACAGCGAGCTGCCTGCGTCGGACCTGATAAGGCCAAGCTACGGTTTCGTTTTCCACGGCCTGTCTTTAGCAGGTAACAGGTATGCCTGGAATGGAGAAGACCTGCAGCGCTTTCGCTCTTACGGGGAAACGGGAAATGTTGTCCGACCACATGAACTCCAGCTCTAATTGCTAAAGTCCCATAAGCCTTAAATGCATTTCAGTGTATGGAAAGGTTCCCGTAGGTTATCTGTAAGTTATTACGCGAAGGGAAAATTGTACTCCATTAGTTCCCCAAATTTCCCCGTGGCCTGTGAGTGCAACCCGCCAGCTGTTCCCCACACCGTCCCAGGGCACTGGTGCATCACTCACCTGTTTCATTCACAGCTCCATTTGCCCCGAAACCTAAAAGGAATACATCACCGTGGCTGTTAAATCACCCACGGTTTTACTGCTCTGCGCCTTGTTGGCAGTTTGTCCGAGTCATGGCAACCACCGTGACTCGCTGTGATAGAGATGTCTGTCAGCGAAGGCAAACGTGCCATAAATGAATAAATAAGGAATCGGCAGAGTGCGTTTCACAGGGAGGCTGATCGGTTTTCTAGTGGCTTCAGTAAAACGTCATGTTCGGTAGCTGACTCAGCGACTCATCATAGTACGCCATGTTCACCTACTCTCACATTTGAATAATGGATGTCAAATCTGGGACTTTCTGTCATCGTCGTGCTGAGGTCTAGGTGTGTTTTGTTACTGGGGCCATAGGGGGCATGGGGGGGGTCCTCTGTGAAAGACTGTGGATGGCCAGCTTAGATTATTTGCTCAGGTTGCTGCCTGCCTGCAACAGAAGATTTTCCAATACTCCCCTGATGCTGAATAAAACATGACGACGCAGGAGAGGAGCCTTTGGGTCGAGGCGCTCAGGTAACACGGCCGGCGAGAGGGCCGGGGCGGGCCGAGTCCGACGGAAACATTACGCCTCTGTTCACGCTTCTTTCCGCTCTCCTCGCAAAACTCCACCCGCAGCTGCTCGCTTCCGGTGCGGTATGCGAGCCTGCGCCATACTCAAAGCTGTCTGACTAACACACTTTTGCACTGCAAAGTCTAAGATGAAAATAAATATGCGTCTCGTGGTCAGTGTCCTACACCGAGTCCAAAAAGACAGCACAGAGACTGCAACAGAGGCTGGACGGATGTCTCCAGAGGAGCACGACAGCGGAGAACAAAACACAGCACTCCCTTAGATTCACCGGCTCCTATTCCTGTAACCCAGCTCCACAGCATGACAGGACCTAATACAACAGCGCTGAAACGCTATCCTCTGAGCGAAACCTTAATCTCGGGTTCGATGACGCCTCGTTCAGCGGAACGCTCGGGCAGGTAAGGCTATGCCACGCGTGGACAAAACGGCCCGCTGCGCGCAGGGAACGCCTGCGATTGGACTGCAAAACTGCCTTGTAAACGCCAAAGTTCCAAATGGCAGCAGTTAACGTTTATGCTAATTTTACAGCGCTGCTGTTGTAAATTGGCATTTCGAAACAAACACGAAAGAAGGAGCACTTTTGATGCCATTGTTAGGACCATGTCAAATTAAAAGAGAAAAGAAACACACACAAAAAAAGTCAGAGAAACCAGTGTTTACAACAATCTAACTCAGATTCACTGAATGACACAATCTGATCAAGCGTGGTGTTTGCGCACTTAACAAAAGTGAAGCCCAAGCCCGCATAACACTGCCAGATGTTACCTCACCTGGCAGAATGTCCCTGGTACTGCCGAACACAGTCTGCAAGATTTCAATCAAAATGTGCTTCAGGCAACACGAGCTCCATGTGGATGTGTCACGATGGGGACTCGCTCGGGCTTCGCTGAAGGAGGGCGACCTGCCGTTTCAGCCACTTCCCGACATGTTCGCCAGGCTCGAGTGGGGCTTTGCTGTTTCCACAATAAGCTTTAATCCAGCTAATGCTAACCAACGGCTTTGAAACTTCAAGCGCAGGCAAACAGCAGTGAGTATTACCCCTTTTATTTTGCCCAGTTATTTGGAAAGAGCTTCAAGCTGCCAGGATCAAAAAGAACGCGCGGCGGCAGAGGATTGCAGGTCCTTCCTGTAAAGCCGAGGCCAGCGTCACGTGCCCCGCTTCGGCGCTGAATGGGATTTTGACAATCTGAGAGAGCGCACAACTGTATCATAAAGTCACACAGACACAGAGGGGGGGGGGGGGTACAGGATGACGGTGCGATTGACACTGTGGACAAAGATGAGCGCGAGCGCACAGCTGCTCTCTCATCATCTCACAAGTCGGGCTCACAATCTTTAAGGAGCGCATAAGCCACCCCACAAAGACGCCTTTCACTCAGCCCAGGGCACGTGACTGTGGGAAAACTGGAGGCTTCTCAGCACAAAGGCAGGGTTTGGCCCGCGATGATCTTGGGGGGGCGGGGGTGCTTCTCTGTGTCTGACTGCTTCTGCTCAATCACAGACTAGTCTGGTCCGTGTCAGTTAAACAACAACTCGGGCTGTTTGGTAAAGTAGCCGACCACTCGCAGTCTAAGATTAGTACCTTTCACGTGTCAGCGTCTGGTTAAATGAGGCTTTGGCAGATGAACTGGTGAGCTTCAGTTGCCACACAGACTAAAAAGATGGCGTGGTTACATCCTCCTGGGTACTTTCCACATGAGCGGGACAAAATAACAGGGTGTCCTTACAGAAGCGTGCAACTGAATACAGCCACATGCAGCTTCTGAAACACCCGATTTCGATCAACACCTCACTGACGGCCTCCATAAAAGGCTCTTCGCCCTGTGGCGACTGCATGGGCAGCGTATTGTACTGTAGCATATTACAATCTGTGACATTTCAAACATCACAGCACTTTAGACTGAAGAACCTCAGCAGTAAACATTATTCAGTGGGTGTGATTATGTCGCTCACTGACAGGTAAGTAATATTTGTCCACCGCCGTAACACATCTCCATTACTGCATCGGGCTACTCCATAACAAATTTGTGTACCAACCGCTACTTGCAGTGTTAGGCACTGTGACCTTTGTATTAAATCAACATGTGCACAAGAGTCCAGGAAAAGACGTCTGTTTACGCTCGGACTGGCCCACGAGTGGCCGGCGTCCAAAGTTAAGAAGACCGCGAGCAGTGGCGGATCGGATCCTTTTTCTGCAAGTCTCCAGATTCATACGGCCCTCGTTCCATTTCACACGCACTGTTAAATAAGTCGTACGTATCCCGGTCATTTTGTTGTGCAGTTATTCCGTGACATGAGTCTTGTGTCACGTACTGCAGCAGCAGACGGAAACGCAGGGTATGTAGAATCAACCACCATTAAAAACACGTTGAATATAGACTGCCTACTTTGTAAAACTCTGCCCTGACTGCTGGTAAAAATCAGGACTAAATTCCATTAATATGTGACATAAAAACGCTTTTTAAACATATGCACGTATATGTGACTATGAGCTCTAATTTTTTGAGAAGTTTTGTGTTTAACATGAAAATGACTGGCTCCTTCTCTGGATTCAAGAGAGCCTGTAAAACACTGACACCGCCCCATACCAGAATAGCACCACATTCACGGGTCCAGAGTTTAAGCGTGACTTCTGCCAATCACTTTTAGCCCTTACGTATGTGCAGTACACGTACGTATGTGTACGTTCATGCGAGAGGCGTGGGGCCGGTGACGCAGACGAGAAAGGAATAAAACAAGGGGGCTGTGGGAGAGCCAATAAAAAGGGCCGGGATGGATTGAAATGTGTCTCCTACATCTATTTGTGAAACGCTGCATTGCAGGGGCAGCTGGCTGCTTGTGGCAGGCCAGATAAGAGCCTGTGGAGCCTTATGTTTGTCAGTGATAGAGGCTGGGTACACAACCGTGGGCAAGGGGACATGACATACATCTTCCTGCTATCAGCTCCTCAAACACGGTCAGGGTTATTGCCTCTGCCACACACCCACAGCACGCAGCTCGGCCGCGTTTCACAAAGCTCACATGCCCTGCCTTTTCTTTCTGCCACTCTGCCATGTGCTTGGGAAATAATTTCAAAGTCCAAGGTTCAATATTGACAGAAAGTGCCGTGTCAAATTCCTACAAATGCCTCTTCGTACACTCTGCACAGCCTATCAAATGCTAGCGACTATTTTGAGGGAAATGGCACACCAGTGTGCCTGGACCTAATGCCGCAGCATCCGCCGCTCAGCACCACTCGCACAGAAGATGGAAAATTCTGGTCACGCATGTTGCATGACGATGCTTGGGACGCGGCCAGCCTGGCTCTGTTCCATTTACATATCTAAATAATAAAGGTGGGTAGACGTGAGCCTGGTCACTTGTGAGAAATGCTTGGGTTTATCTATGTCCGAGTTAAAAAATGAGACTCCAGACAATCTGGAATGCAATGCAATTTTCTCCCATCTTATCTGATTCTGCAGTACAAGTTTGCGCTTCAATTTTGTGTATTCCCAGGTGTATGAAAAAGGGGAGATTAGTCAGTCAAAGCAGTGAACTTATTATGCATCACCAGTCCATTCAATCCCAATGATTATCTTACTGAATTCATTACGCGGACTTCACTTACACGTCCACACAATTTGTCAGAGAGGTACTGACATGTTGCAATAAAAATAGAGGTATGATGATAAAGACTGGCATATTGGGGCGTACCCTGTCTACAATGATGATGCTGTAACTTTTTTTTTTTACTACACAGATTAGAGCTACAAACAAAAACCTTAAAACTGCACATCAAGCCAACCTTCCTTTAGCCACAACAAGCTGAGCCATGTGTTGAAGCGACCACAAATACACTGCACTGCAGACAGTACGCCCGTTCAGCGCGATGTGATATTACATGAAATCACATACATCACGCGGAGACGAGCAAAGCCGTGCCTTCCTGTGTGCATCGCTCTTTCTGTATAGAGCTGCATGAGCAGAAAATCTGCATCACGGACTGAGGACAACACTGGAAATGTTCACAGCATCAAGTTTAGCCCTTACCATAACAACAAGCCAAACGAAGGCAAAAAGATAATGTGCTGAATGGGAATTCAAGGTGTCACTGAGAGAGGTCAGCTGCTGACTAAGGCAAATAAAAAGAAACAGCCTTTCAGACATGAATTGGAGGCTGCAGTGTTTGGATTTTATGTCTACTGACAAACTACAGCTATAAGCAAGGTTCAGGACCTCATACTGCTCCAAGGGACATGCAGAGCTGCTGACTGTGTGCCTTGCCATCCCTTTAAAACACATACAATCCTACGACTGTATGTGTTTATAGCTCAAAATAAATCCGCACCCTTCACAATGGATTTCCCTTCCGTGAGACCATGATACAGGTCTGCCCTGTGCCAAGTCTGTCATGATTGTTGTCATTTCAGTGTCAGTGGACATGCTTGAGCTTCTTGTGTCAGCTGTAAAACTTACCAATGCAATGCTTTCCAATGGCTTCAAACTAACTAACTTCACTCACATGTGTGTACAGGCATCCTGCAGCTGTGACAGTGGGAAGCAAACCTACACATGTTTGATTAAGTGTCAAACCCAAAAACAGGGCAAGTCATTCAGCATAATATTTCCCCCAATGACAGCTCTGTCTTTCTCTGATTTCTCTGTTTCTTTTCTTGACTGCTTCCATCTCATTTTATTGCTTTTGCTTTCTCTTCCTTGTTATTGTTACTTTGCTTTACTGTAAATATCTCCGCATTCCTAGCAAGAGGCAGATAATGGCACCAAGTAGTACTTCCTCTCTCGTACAACTCTTCCTAAAAAGGTGTCAGCGAGCCCTCTGAGGGTACTTTTTTTCTCCTCTATGATAAACTCTGCTCATGCACACAATTCAGACATCTTATCAAGTAACTGAAGGGTTACTTAAGATTTAGCCGTTCTGGGAATAAGTGTGTGTTTCAATAGCACATATGCAGGATAGAAGGACAAGAGGATAATAGAAGTACATTGGCAGTGGAAATGGTATTCAGTGACCCTTTTTTAAGCTGAAGATAAGCAGATAGTTTAATCTTTTGGTGTCATTGTGAATGGTAGCTATGAACGTGACACTTTCAGAAAGGTTACTGAGCACAACCTTCTCCTCGTCTAAGGGTCAACAGTTTACAGGCCAAATGTTTGGGGTCAGAGCGCAGCTGACACTGTGACCTCTGTTTAATGGAAGCGTAACAAAGTAGGGGTACGAGAAGTACACATTTAACGTTAATGGGAATACGTTCAAAGTGCTATGCAGCTATTTGGATAACTTTACAAAGTGCCGATTGTAGGAGGACGTCCTGTATCAACAATGTTAAACAAGCTAGCTAGCTGGCTAGCGTTAATGATATTCAAAACTGAGGTTAAGGTCAGTAGTTTGCATGAAACGATAACGCCATATAAAGTCAGCGGGTTTCTGAATATTCCTGACAATAATTTCACTTCCCCTTCTTTACTTTCAACCGTGGTGATTTTAAGTAAAGCTACGTAGCTGCCATTAGCATGTTAGCCTAAAACTTGAACTTACCTGTCTAAATTCTGCTGCATGACTACTGCGCCCTGTTCCGTCATTGTCGTGGAGAAGCAAGAGAAATATTCAAACGCCGTCTTCTTGGTAGAGGAGGTGAACTGCGTTACAGATAAAACATTAAAACGGCACGTCTGTTAATTCGCTGCAGCTGAGGTTGGCGTGAAGCCACTTGCTAGCTAGCTGAGGAACTAACGCTAACTAGCCTGCATAGGCCTTTGTGTTGACACGGCGCGTCAGCTGCAAAGGAGTCAGTTATTTAGCATAAAACTCTTTCCTCGTGGTCATGTCAGTCTACGCAACATTTATCTGCGTCGGGTGTACCATTCCCAGTAAAAATTCCTCTTTACCCTGGATACGGCCTTGTTTGTAACTAATAACATCGCATTGGCGTGACCGATTGACTGGCCGTCTCTGAGGTAACGCAAAGTAGCACGAATGTGCGTCCCGCGTCATCAAAACAAGGACAGCGCTGCACGGTACACTCTTCCTCCGGCATGGGAAATGTAGTCCCGTGATGCTACCCTCCCTCGTATGGCTAAAAACATCAACTTAATGTTCTGAATCCACTCCCAACAGATGTGCCAAGAGGAGACCGCGGCTACTTAGAGATACAGCCATCATGAAGATGCACATATGGCTGCAGAACACTTCTAACGGTGGTAAGACGCTAAATTAAGATAGATTGTCCCTAAGAAAGTGTATGCTCCACACCTTCTCTGCTTCTCTTTACTTCAGTATTAAAGTTATTTGTTTTGTACCTTTTTACTGCAAAATACACGTAAGTAGTTTGTATATATTTAATATTTACTGCTGTCATGCATATAAAACATGCGCGTGCGTGAATTCGCCTGTGTAGGAGAGAGATGTTACTGGCAATCATCCCTAATTTTATTGCTGCTTTATCTTGTAACTTCACATATAGGCCATCTTTGAAGAGGATATATATATGTTCATGAAGCCTACCCATTATGTACATTTGTTTTACTTTAGCGCAGCTGTAAAGAAGGAGCGTGGGCTTACATACAGTATTTGTTGACCAGCCTCTGCAGAGTGAGAAACTACAACTCCCTACAGCCTCCTCGGCATCATCCATGCGCCGCAGTCAATCAGCTGTTGAGGCAACTGCTGACTACCTCGGCACAAGGGTAGCTCGTTTGTCATATCTAAACCCAGACGAGGCAAACAGAAATATCTTTATTTACAGAGTCTCAGAAAGGTGAACGATAAAGGTAATTCAGACTTCACGTCAGGCAGAGGAGTGACAGCGCTGTGTGGTGCATGCTGTTTTGTCGTTTGTACGGAGGGGGGACACATATGGATTAAAGGGGGGTTTCAAGGCAGAGGCAGCTTCATGAAATGTGTCGGATGCCTCTCGGTGCGGTAAACGGGCACTTGAAGGGTCAGGTTTGGACAGTGTCTGTGGTAAAAAGGGGGCCGGTGAGTGAGGTGAGCGACTGCTGACTGCTGGCTGCTGGTTATGCTGCTTTGATGACCTTGGAAGCGCAGCTCTTGGAGGAGAAAACACGGATTAACCGGTGGGGTGTGTGCAATGCAGGCTATTGCGATTACCTTGAAAGTCCAACTTGTATCACTGCCATCATGCTGCTGGAATTATCCCGCATGTCATCTGGCAGTGTTATTTTAAAAGTCTACTGCATCCATGATATTGAAAGGCCTCAGTGTGGACTGCGTTTGTAGCTCCCCTGCAGCCAGGTTCTGACAAACAATCTGGAGGAGCCTATCAATGTTATCATGGATTTATGGATTTTTAATTTCGGTTAAATTTTAACCTTGGATGATCTCAGAATGTGCCACAGCCTGTGGTTCTGCCTTAAATGCGCTCCAGATGACACTAGCTTAGTTGCCTTGCAGAAATGAAGTATATTAGGCTCTATTTAAATTTTAGATTGTCCTGCTCACTATTGTGTTATGTTAATAATGTGGCAACTTTATGGATTTCTGAATGCTCAAACTGTCGTGGTGATATTTGATTGTGCTTGTTACCTTTGCTTTTTCGGGGCGCTGTCTCGGGTGTGCAAAGTAAAATATAATTTTGTATGTTTAATATAATGTCTAACTTTTAGAGCTTTGAATGATATTTAACCTTTGGCTTTATGTTATTTTGTCGTTGCCGTGAAATGCAGGTTACATTTACAATGTGAATGCCAACCCGTGGCTGTGTCAATGCGGACCTCAGGCAGAGTCCCCCTCTGCGCTATAATAAAATCTCTTAATATAAATCATATTATTCTTGTAAGCACTGTATTGCATTTGGCTGATCGCCTTTATCTTCTTTATTATATTACGCTCGTTTATGTACAAATACGGACATATAATAAAACTGCCCCTTGTTTTATGTTAAGGAAATTGTGTAGCCGGTACATGAGAGATCTTTGCGGTATAATAAAATGGTTCAGGTGCGTCACTTTTTTTTTACAGCATGAAATCGGCGAAGTGCGCCTTTTTGGAAGTCATTTGAGGGTTTAAAAAAAAAACAACTCTCGTCGAGTGTGTTGACCTGGGTCAAGGTAGCTCTGTATTTTAACCTTGCTGAAGGACAGCTGTATTTACTGACGTATGTAAATGAATATAGGGGAGGTCCTTGGGCAAAAACACACTGAATCAGTTTCACATTGCAGCTCCGGAGTTCCTGCGTGGAAGGAAAAAACGAGACGTGGCGAAATCCGGTGAATATCTGCAGCCGTATATGCCTCGTGTATAATTTGTGGGATTTGTGAATCATTCTGGTGTAGTCTCGGGAAGTGTATTTTTCTTTCCTCTTCTTTTCGGCTAAATGGGTGATCACGCATTTGCTTTGCAGTTGCCTGGTCCTTCCAACATCATATCCTTGTCGGAGTTGTCCCAGTTCATCAGATACTACAACAGCCCAGCGAGCCCAGCGTATGAGCTCCTAAATCACAATAATAATAACTCCTCGTCTCTGTTTCCCATCGTTTCAGCTCAGCAAACCATGCAGGATGATTTACTGATGGACAAAAACAAAGCCCAGCCTCACCATCAGCAAGATCCGACGCAAGTAGACCCTCCTCCTTCCACACCGACCCCGTCATCGGAGCCTACTTCTTCTTCATCGGAGTCGGAGAGCCCGTCGACCGGGAGCAACCAAGCGGCTTCAGCGCTGAACATCAGCAGCAAGGACAAAGTGCCGATGGAATCGCCGATCCTGCCCGGGTTGAGCTTCCACCACCAGCCGCAGGAGACCGGCGGCCCCCTTTCCTCCCCGTCCTCTTCGTTTGGGAGCACTTGGTCTACGGGAACCACAAACGCCGTGGACGACAGCTTTTTCCAGGGAATACCGTCGGTGAACGGGACGATGCTTTTCCAGAACTTCCCCCACCACGTCAACCCGGTCTTCGGAGGTAATTTCTCCCCGCAGATCGGCCTGCCCCCCCAGTCTCAACAGCATCAACAGCAAGCCCAGCAGCAGCCGCAGCCGCCGCAGCAGCAGCAGCAACCCCAGCAGAGGAGATCCCCTGTCAGCCCCAGTCAAGGCCCCTTCCCCCAGAGAAACGCTTATCAGACCATCATGAATAACAGCAAGGGGTCGTCTTCATCTGCCTCATCGTCCGCTTGGAATAATCACCAAAACGCCGCTTGGAGCACAGCTTCCAACCCCTGGAGCGGGCTGCAGGCAGGCAGGGACCCGCGCAGAGCGGTGGGCGTCGGTGTAGGGGTCGGGGTCGGAGTCGGAGTCGGGGTGCCGTCACCCCTGAACCCCATTTCCCCCATGAAAAAGCCCTATACCAGCAACGTTATAGCACCCCCCAAATTCCCAAGACCCGGTCCCCTCGCCCCAAAGCCCTGGATGGAGGACAGCGCCTTCAGGACTGACAACAGCAACAACATACTGTCTTTCCAGGTAAACACGTTCCCACTGAGAGCAGGCTTAGGCCTAGTTGTACACTGCCTCATCCTCTGTTTGAAAATGCTGATCACTTTGACATGTTGTCAGTTTTGCCCCGGTCGTCGACCTCTTAAGATGTAGAACGAGTTTTAGATGTATTCTATATAAATATTGAAGGAAAACCAAAAGTGTCTAATATTTAAAAAAAAAAAAAAATTTAAATACAACAAAAGGTTAACCTAGGAAAAGGTCACCCAATAGCATATTCTGGGTCAATATATTATAGTGATTAATAAGTTATTAATCACATATTCAGTTTGTATTTAATCATTGCATTGGCACGGATCATGCACGGTGTCAATAATTTTCCCCGATATTCTATAATGTTTTTCCACACAGTCATTACATGCTACCATTAAGACACAACCACGGGTCATTCATTTAAATTAATTGAGGTAGGCTAATTCAGCATAAAGACCCCTATTTTAAGTAAAGCATATATCGAAGTTATTACTTGTAGGGCATTGTTGAATTGACGAATGAGCATCGGGTTTTTGCCGGTAGCTGTCAACATTTTTATGTGGCTTGGCAGATTGTGCTGTGGAAGTGAAATAGCCTAAATCGAACGAGAGAGATGGGGGGCTGGTGTCTTTGAAGTATTAATCGATCGTTGCTATTTTTAAACACTCAAAGACATTCACTCTTAGTCGGTCCTAGAACGTGTCGATATGCACGGTTTATTGCACTAAATGGTTAAATTTCTTATGCCAGCTCACTCTCCCTGGGATTTAAAGGACACATGACGCATTCAAGTGCTCCTCGTAGCCTTCTAAATTTAGACTGACAAGAACTGTAATTTATGCATACTCCACCCCCAGTTCGCCTAATGACAAGTAGTGATTTATTAAATTTAGTCATATGTTGTAAAATAATTATCATTAACTTAAAATGCAGAGTGAGATGCAAAAAAGGATGTGCTGCACAGATAATAGCAAAAGTCATGCATCAGACATTTAGTGTCTGTGTAGAAGGTAAGCAAATAAGACTGAACTTTGAGGGTTATATTTATGTTCATAATTAAATCGCACCAACAAGTCCTAATGACAAAGTAATAATTATAACAGTAATAACAACAAAAAGAATGATTATGATGACAACACTAACATAAATTGGGATTATTTGTCAGTTTAACCGTGCTTTATAACGCGATGCCCTTGCCCTCTCTTTATTTTCTGGAAAGTTCTTATTTTTTCTGTCGCTATTGGCAACATCTCTGGTAGTTCACGTTGGCTCCCCTTGTTATTGCAAGATGTCCAGCAGTCAATGAAGGCAACATCTGTTCTCGCATTTGATTGGCTTTTGACTGGACTAGTGGGCGGTGTTTGAACCCGGGACGGAAACGGAGCGCAGGTCCAACCCGGGAGATAGAGGGAGGGTTTCCCCACATATTACAAAAGTAAGAAGTATACATAATAATAATACATATTTTTGTCAAACTCTCAGTAAGATCTTAATCCTAAATTTAGACAAAAAACATAACGTGAGTGTTGACATGTCTGTTTCTGCTGTCTGTACAACCTTGACAGCTAAATTTGGGTAAGAATATGCTAATGGTCGTGACGTGTGCTGTTTTCAAAGTAAGGAGGAAAACGGAAGGTTAGCAAGCTGACAAGCAAAGTACCACAGTGTATCTCTTAGCTGTGCAACAATGTATGCTGTCTGTAGGTTTCCAACATATACAAGCAGTTGAGCAACACAAAAAACTATCTGTCAAAGGAAAGGGCCTGTGCTGTCTTCACGAATATCGTAGTGGACAGCAAGTCTGTTTCATATGTATTTCAGCTGGCGGCCTTTCCTTGACTGACATGTCTGATTGCAGGGTCGTCTAAAGTGAACAGTCCCAATACTGTATGGCTTTTTCACATGGCTAGTCATGTGTTTTCCCCATGTTTAGCTATGCTCCCTGATAAACAAGCCAACATAAGAAAAAAAAAGTAAGGCAGCTGAATACTCCCCCCTTAAGTCACCAGCTTACTTAAAAAGGAGCACTTGTTCGCCCGATCAAAGGAAGGGCTCGGGAGAACGGAGCGCGAGCCAAAATGTTAACAAGTGACTTCACAGAGGACTACATGTGCAGACGAAACACAGCCTGGTGCAGGATGAAATTCCAACCTGCTTGAAACGTATAGCCTTTAGAGGAGGTAATGATTGTGTGTGTGTGTGTGTGTGTGTGTGTGTCACCAAGGCCTCCACAGACTTTATTACTCAGTTTCCCTCTGACGTGTGTATCTGTGTTTTCTTGACTTGGCCGGCTTACAGCTCCAGTTATCACCAGGAGAGAAGGTCGAGGGGCCACATGTCATGCTGTATAGAGTGGTCTGTTTACTGAAGGGAAGCGCAGGCCAATAGTGGAGACCAAGTATGATAGTCATCTGCTTATGTGTGGTCAGTGGACAGTGATAATACAGTTGTTCAGTCAGCTGTATGTGCCATTAGAGCTCAAGACCAGCAATTTTGTGATCAACATTTTTCAATACCTTCTGATAATTATGAATTCAAATTAATTTATTAAGCTGCTGAGGATTTCTAAGACTACAGGCAGCTTCTTCAAGGAGCACAGAGTACATTCGTAAAATGATTTTCACAGGCTGAGTAGTTCTCCATGACGAGTAACCTGACCTTTATGTGTAAACTCAAGTGTTCCAATAAAACGTACAGTGTAACCTATAAAAATATTTGTATTACTACTTGTAATAATACTCTATATCAGTAAGCATTTTCAGCTACTGAATGGTATCTGTTAGGCAGAGAGGACAGTTTTTTTAAAGGGCTCGTGGTGCCTCTGTGGCACGATGCTTGCTCTAGTTCACACTTAGCTGCTGAGCAATTACACCCATAATTGGAGAAGGGTTATCACCAGGATGCAAGGTCATGGTGCCACATGTCAACCGGCCTGTTTACTGAAGTGAAACTCAAAGGTAGAGCAGCGCAGCAGGCGGGGAGCGCCCGAGTCATGTGGACGGCCGGCGACAGGTGCACCCGTTGTCATCCGGCAGATCTCCCTCAGTATTCTTTAGATGCCGCAGAAGAAAGGCAGGGTGAAACGTTGAGTCCCGTGGGCTCCTATATGTGCTCGTACTCGCCTGCTGCTGGCTGCCGCTTAAAGGCCGAGGAATGTGCGGAATGCAACTTAACATGTCAGTGTGAGGCTTAAGACGCAAAGTCACATGAGCCTCTCGGGAGATACCCTGATTTGAAATGATGGTTATGGCGATTATTGCGTGGTCCTGGCGTTATCACAGTCACTTTGTATCAGATCAGAGAGTTTGAAGTCGGTGCGCAGGCTGACAGTTCAGTCTCGCAGTCAGACGCTGTCCGATGGTCACGCGATACGACAGCAGCTTCGACAGGTTGAGGTCCGTGACGAGTGTGATTTACATTCGGAACATTTTGAGGTTTAGATTGTTTGATTGTGTAGTTTTCTACTTAATTTTCCCCTAAACCCACCTGTGTTTTGCTCATGTATTTTTTTCAAATCTTTGCCTCTCTCTTGATTCAGATTTAACTTTGTGTATATAGGTTATATAATCTGTAATCTAGGTTAGGGCTGAAGGGCACACCTGGAGGTGCCAGGGAGAAGAGTTAGTTCAGGCTCGTTGGTCGATCTGTCAGTTAATGGAGACTGATCCAAGTTGCCATCCAACAATTTTGATAATCGAATAAGGCCTTCATCACACAAAATTATCTATTATTATTATTATTATTATTATTATCATCTTTTCAAGTACAAAGGTCACCTCCCAATTTTTCCCTATTTTCTTACATTTCCTTGATTAAATCATCAATTAATGAAAAAAGTCAGATTAACTGATAATGATCTTGCTTGTGAATAAATCAGAGACATTACTGATTTGAATAATACATATATCCCAAGGATTTAAAAAGGCTTTGCAGTAAATGGCCAGTGTAATGTTAAACATCAGCTGGGATGGGATCAGTTTGTCATCATTTTTTAGGCCTGTATCCCTGAGCTTTATTTATGTTTGTGCTCATTGATTGGTTGGTCGATTGTGCGGCAGTGAAGGTGCGCATTAGGAGGAACAGTTTTGACGCTAAGATCAAAAACAGCCATGCAAGAGCTTATCAATTTGTCTTCTGTCTCTGACCACTGGCAGCCCTTACCCTTACTGAACAGGCTTTATGAATTAGAAACAGGTACTCAGTCATATCTTAAGTGCGTAGTCTGTTTCTTATCACGATCTCCGTCGCAGGCGCGCGTTCTTATATCTTGTTTGTGGGTCACGAGGAAAGATGAGCTCGAGCGTTGTCGGGACAGGTCAGTGTGAACCTGCATTCCAGCCTCTGGAAACTTATGCGATGTGCTAACAGCGAAGCCTGTGTGGGACTCTGCTATCTCTTTAGGTCATTTGACTATGAGCTCTTTGACCCCCCACCCCCACCCCTCGCTGTGATCATCCACATGTGTCAGAGAGGAGAGGAGGGGGAGGAAACTAAAAGCTCAGCATTTTAAGTGTTTACCGTTTGTACCAAGTGGGCAGATTTTTATCTACGTGGCGCTGTCGGGTCCAGAGTGGGGGGAATAACACTTTTGAATGCTCAGCCGAATGGGCAACAATAGCTGTGGCGCGCAAACAATGTGGCCCCGGCTCGGGCAGCAGACACAGGACACAGCTGCCAAGGCTGCAGCCTCCAGCTCCGACCAGGCGCGCTCTCAGCCTTTACCTCTGGCACACACAGCGCCGTAATAAATTCATTCACGCTCGGTGAGCGCCTCAACCTTTCATCAGCAATCAGCGTGCTAACCTTGAGGTGTCTGATGTAGTATCGACTGTCCAGTCCTGGACTGGAGAGGACCGATCTGCTTCACGGGGTCAGGAAATGAGTTTGGAGAGATTTTGTAAAACACCAGGGTAAAATTCAGGACTCACCGACCGCTGCAGCACAAGCAGAGGCTTCAGAACCAGCTGCAGCGGCATTTAACATTAGAGATGGATGGCTGCTTTTTTTTTTTTTCCAATGATCACGGTTGAACAGGTTTATGCAGAAATAAAAGTGTTTCTATATTTATATTTATTGATGTGCTTCATTCTAAGGTATTGGAAAGAGCATCAATACACAGAGGTGGTGCTGAGTGTGCTTTACCTGCATCATTCATGATGGTTTCTATAACTGAATCAGCCACAACAGCATCAAGTCGGGTCAAGTCAAATTTTACTCAGAAATTTTCCTGAAGGGGTTTAATCTCTCGTCTCCTGATTGTCCATCCTATGTCTTTCTTTGCCTCTAATCCTAAACCTCTTCCTGTTTTGCTGTGTTGCAGGACCGGAATCGGCCCTTTGATGCTTTTAGCTTGCACTCTTTGGAGAATTCCTTAATGGATATGATAAGGACTGACCATGACAAAGGTAAACCACACCCTGCCGGTGGCCCACCAATGACTATCGCTGATATTATATGGAGGAATCATTTTGCAGGTTAGGAATATTCATACGTCCATGCTTACAGTATTTGGGTTTTTACTTCATTTCTTTTGTTTGGTTTGGTTTTGCTTCATGGGCATATATCATCTTGGGGGACATTTAATTTTTTTTCTCTTTGCTCTATTTGCCAATCTGTAAACCAATCCAGTATGGATCACCCTGTTCTGTTTGAATTTGAATTGAAAAATTCACATTTTGAGCCTTACCTGCAAAATCTTGCATTATTTCTGCTTGTGTGCGTTTTTGTGTGCGTGTGTGTGTGGTGGAGCAGAAGTGCACAAACGTGCACTCGTGGTCTTACTCGCACAATGCATTTTCTTTTTGCCCTTTCTTTTTCTTTGCCTGCCGGCTTTCTGCTGATTGGAATCAATGGATCAAGTGATCTGTGTCAAATGACTTGCGCTTGTGTTGACAATGAGTATACTGTGCAAATAATGTGGAGTGAGTGTGTGTGTTTACGGTTTCTATACTGTCACTGTTCTTTTTCCTTAGTGACAGGATTACCCCAACGCTGAAGTGTGCATGAAGGTGGGCTCAGATGTCCCTGACTCATAGCCCGAAGATCAAATCAGTGTTTCTAACCTTGATATACCAGGGCAGTTTTTCTAAACTGTGAGATGCAGATTCCAACTAAAATAAATAAGCGTCACTGTTTCATCCCCATGAGAGGTATAGAGCAGCTGTCCCGTCACGAAAACAACCTCTTACCATCCTTTTAAGGCCGTCCGGTGCATGTCAGGCCTTCTAAGCCAATATTTTTGTAGCAGAGGTCACGTGTCTATTGTAAAAACTCCTGTCTCCCAGATGGGGCCCTGTCAGGTTGGGTGTAGGCTTTTCATGCTCCCCCATCCTCCCATCTTAACAATGGAAAGATTGGTGGGAGGGGCATATAATGAGCCGAGCGTGTCGCTTTCTCCTTCTTTGAGTCTGTTTTCCCAATCTTGTGCTTGGAGAGCGCTGTCGGTTCACGTCACTGGAAAAGGTGTTGTAACGTCCTGCAGGGCTTCCCCCCGTGGTTGTTTACCAGAGCTCAGCAGACACAGCGGAGGCGCGCGGAAAGAGCGGGGCTGGCGCGCTCCTGTGTCTCGACGCCCCCCTCTTCATCGCGCGGACATCGGGTGGCCGACCGCAGCGTGGCTCCGCCCTGCGGGTGTACGCCCTCGCCGTCGGAGAAGGGCCCTGCGCTTCGGCCAGGGCCACAGTCTGCTGAATAATCAGCAGCAAACGGCTGATTGTGCTTTTTTTTCAGCTGAGGAGGTTATTTAGATCGGAACATTGCACCTGGGGTTTGCCGTCTGAGCCGTCTGACCGGCCCAGGCAGGTAGGGGCCCAGACCTTCCGGGTCAGGTCGGGTTCAGGTTTGCTCATTTGTCGAGAAATTTCTCTCTCTCGCTCTCTGACTGTGTCGATTGTCTGCGTCCATGTGCGTCATTTGTGGAAATGTGGAAATTTAATGCCCAGCAGGAAGAGGGAACGAGACAGAGTGTAGCTAATGTGTTGACAAAGCGAAATGTCGGTCACTATAGAAAAAAAAAAATGGAACTGCGGCACTTCAAATATGGCTGTAGCTGCCGGGTTAGGCCCGGTTTGAAAGGCAGAAATGTGGGTACAGATTCAGAGGCCTGGAATCTGGCTGGGTTAAAGTGCTACCCACCAGCTGAGAACCACTAATCCAAAGTAATTAACCCAGCAGACCCAGTTTGGCAACCCCCCCCCACAGTGGGGCTGTCAGCCAATATTCTAAACTCCATGATGCTCTGTAGTCCTAATAGTTGTTTTTCTTAAGGGTTTTATGAGTCCCTGTACATGTGTGTTTCAAAGGAGAGGTACTTGTACCGTAACGCAAATGAGAATCGGGTCTTGTAAAGAGGGTGTGAGGGGACCCCACCCGCACCCCACCTCTCTCGCTCTGTCAACACGGGGAGGAGGGCGACCACTTCTCTCTTTCTTTATCAGCGCGCCTGTTTGGAGAGGAGTCGGGGTTCAAAGGGCGCGTGCGCTCTGTTCCCGCGACCCTCTCGGGCTCCTGGCTGAGGGGCCGCCCGGAGCAGTCGCCGCGTCCGCGAACCGGATCAGCTGAGCTCACGTGCGGCGGCCGCCCCCGTGCTAACACGCGCATAAGAGATTCTCCCCTCGGCCTGGAAAAACACCACCAGTTTGAGAACAACAACCGCAGCCGCCACTGCCAGCAGTATTGCCACACACAAATGCACACCCACCCACACACACACACACACACACACAGACACAGGATGCACACTTTCAAATTGTTTCTGACATGTAAATGCACTGCGACATTCCCCACAAAGCACTCTCACCTCAAACACTGTTTCAGGCCGTCGCTCATTGTTGGCTCCGACAAAGAGGGCTCGGCAGGCGCGATGCTGTTTCTGCAGTCGCACGCGCGTGCGCGCACACACAATCACTTGGTGTTGTGACAAACAATTTGAGACACTCACAAGTGGTAATAAGTCCCCTAAGACCTTGAGGAAGCTGCATGTAGATCCCGACCCGCCCAACGCACACATGCACATTGCCTCAGCTGCTCTGACTCACATGATCGTACTCATGCGTCACCGACAATTTGCATTGTCTCTTTGTGTGTGAGAGTTCAGCTTTACTGCGACTTTAAGCCCTGAAGTAGAGCCACAGCTTGTCATTATTTGCTCCATCAGCCACCGTTTGGCTCAATTAGCTAAAGGAATAGTTCCGCGTTTGCGGGATTCACACTTATTTGCTTTCTTGACAGGAGTTAGAGAGGAGAAAATGACTGTACAGTCAATATTAACATACTCCCAGTAAAGACAAGGAACAGGTTAGGTCCAGAAGTTCAAGTGAAAAGTTCACAAATTACCACTTTACATCCTGTTTGTTCAATCCCAGCGTAAAATGAAATAAAAAAAATTCAAACGAGAGGGCTGGATTACTTTTTTTTGGCCAGCTCAAAATGCTAGTTAAAGCATTAAAGCAGTTCTCCGGCCATTTCACAGCCTGTTGTGTTTGGTTGTCACCCGTCATGTGTTGGTCTGTGTGAGGTATAATATTGCTGTAAATGATAGTAGGGGCCGCCCGTAACTGCAGCCAGCGGTTGAGGGCGAGCAAACACTGGCGCTGTTTGACTTTGCGTGTTTGTTGACAAAGAACATTGGTCAGTGGATAAGAGTTGAGACACACAGGGTTTTTTTTATCAGCAGGAAAACAAGACCTGCACGCGCAGTACAGGTCAGATGAGCAACAGCGCGATTAGGCTAGGTGCTTCGATGATACCAGGGGCTGAGGCTTCTGAGAAGATAGAGCCCAGACTTTGTTCTTTCAGGGAAAGTGGTGGTTGAGAGGTGTCCAGGAGGGTTTGAGTTACAGTTAAAGGTTAAAAGTTAAAGTCCTACAGAGATCACAGTGGTTTAAACCCCCCACTTTGTGCAGGGGTCAAACCCGCTTAACCTGAGGTTAAAGGTCACTTTTTGGCTGGGCTGAAGTTCAACTGACAAGCTGGACTTGACCCCGTAACTCCTCAGCCCAGGCAGGTAACAACAGAGGGATGCCCCTGTACTTTACACCATGACGGTAAAGGTTAAATTGCACTTTGCTGCTGATAAACTGCACCGTCAGAGTGCTTTGTTTTGTTGTAGTGGAATATTCATGACTCCTGCAAGCATGACTGAGCTAATCCAGTCCAGGCAACAAAACAAGTCTGGGCTTGTTTTGTCTATTAAAATTGTGGTTGTCCAGATCTCACAAGCCATGAAAGGATTACTATCACTGCCAAGTTGTGCCCCGGGCTTAACTGGATTCTGGATATCCTTTATTATTATAGGAAAGGCATTTACAGTTTTATGATTATTACTTTTATGAAACATTAAATGACAGTGGGAGGTTGGCGTGTTCGGGGATTTGGTTCTCGAAAATACGCCTTAACCCTTTGTGCGTTAAGCTGCTCATGGTTTTATATAGTTTTGCCTGTTATGGCTTAATAGCCGAAGGAACCTTGGCCCTGTTGTAATCATCTTGTCAGGGGTTGTTGGGTTCAGCTCACGCTGTACGAGAGAGGAGGAAGTGGGGCTCTCTGACAGCGACGCACAAAACGCCAGGTTTTCTCGCAGAAGCATCCGTCGCTCTCAGTCTTTCCAGTCATCTGTTGAATGTGTACAGAGCACATGCCCCTCAGGGACACTTTCACCACCTTTGGAACACGGAGCGCATCGCTCATGCAGCTTTTGAGAGCCAGTCTGTGTCGACCAAAGGTCCAAAGCTTATTTCCTTTCCCAGATTCCTTAGAACTTTTGCTCCATATACAGGAGCGCATTGTGTGTCCAGCACTGTGACCATGCTATATGCGTGTGGTGACGGGTGGGGTTGTTGATCAGTACCAGCGACTCAGCAGTTACTTCAGTCAGGTGATGACATTTTTGTCTGTACTGTACTCTCTCGCGTCCTTGCTGATAGCTAACTACGCTCTCATATTTTAAAGAATGAGAGATGGTGCTATGAGGCAGTTTGCTCTCAAGTCAAAACAGCTTCTCAGAAGGCATTATTGTTACTAATCATTTTTTTGCCTACCTCTTTACTGGTGTGGATAGCAGTTGATGAAAGATATTTGTAAATGTGTTTAGAGCTGATGATTTTAACCTTGTTTGTCCTGGTCTCTTGCAGTCTGGGACACCAGATCCCACACTGAAGGCCACTGCCTGTGCCCAGCCGAATCTATCCGCTGCTCTTTAAGCGGTTACAGCGAGGTCACTGTCCAGTCTGCAGATTGTTGGGCAAGCTGGGGTAGGGGGGCTGGGCGCTGTTGGATCCACGCCTAAGGAAGCGGATGGCGCGTCTCCTGAGCGGCCGCGCTGCTGTGCAACCATCACGGGGAGGTTGAGAATAGCTCAGGCTCTCGGTGAGGAAATGTCACCAGAACAGCAGAGGCTCGGGGGCCCCTCAGGCCCTGCCACTCAAGCCCTGGGGGAAGCAGATGGCACATGCCCAGAGCTATTTTAAGGCTTCAGGAGGGCAACTGTCCCCCTCCGTCACCCCAAATGACTGACGTAGATGAAAAGGCGAGCGCAGACCACAGGGTTTGTTGCAGCGTTTGCCCTCCTATCAGCAAAGTCAGCTTTGATTGTGAATGTGTTCAGTGGATCGTACCAGTCCCTCGTATGAGTCCTCTTCCCTTTTTTTGTTGTTTTTTTTTGACACACAGCCAAATGCAGTTGGACTAAGTCAGAGTGTAGAGTCTGCTTTAGTGCTGGAGGGGATTCTCCCTGCAGGACAGGGTGACATTCGGGCTCAAACCACCTCATTTGGTTGGAACCCCCATGTTTACCAATACACAATTCTGTGCACCTGTCCCTGGGTCTGTTGAATGGGGAGGAAAGCCTGGCTAGCCTATCAGAGGCAAGGCTGGTGGGTGACCTGAGGACTGTCTTCAGTATCACCACAACAATGCTGGATGTGCATCTAGTTCTTCCCTCGTGAGAACGAGTCGTAAAGAGAATGTGACCTCACCGGCTCACATATCAACATGTCACACATTTCCACATGTTCATACAGATGTGCATGACTGTCTGGGCTCGTCGCACTCCAGGCACCCCCAGGCCCTATTGTTTCCTAGCTTCTGATTGGCTGGGAGGAGCGAGGAAAGACACATCTGTGGAGCTTCGGGGCTGCAACCCCCTTGTCCTCCCCCCCGACACTCCCCCTCTGGTTTTCAACCAGGTGCAGCTGCCGGTTCCCCTCTTGTTTGCGAACCAGGAGGAGGAGGCCCCTCTTGGTGTCCCCGGCTATCTGTCTTCTCCCGCCCAAATTTTAAAACTTCTGACACGGCATCACCACAACATGCAGCCGGTCGGTCTCTCACAGTCTACATTGCATATGGGGAAACCTATACTAGCAGTAAGGCATGATATTTGTATTCAGTTGTCCCCCCACGCCCACCCCCCACCACCACCCAGCGTTAATATTGAAGTGATGCTCTGCAGAAATGGAGGGGGGCAGGCTCATAAAGGCTGTGTCTCCCCTAAATCTAACGCTTATTAGCCAGCCGTCCAAATGAAAACGCTGCCTCACCTTCTGCTTTAAATGACTGGAGGTATAGAGGTAAGCAGCTGGCCTGCTGCGTGCGTTGCGCAAAAAGCTGGTGTAGGTGGATTTTGACAGAGGGCCCTAATTTGACGTGGTTAGGGATCAAGGGTGTGCCTCTGCGGCTGCCGCTGCAGATGAGTGTTGACGGTGAGACAGACGGCAGCATTCTGTCCAGAAAGCAGGTAGGATATTTTCGGCTCAGCTCGAGTGTGTTATCCAGTAGGATGATGGAGACGGAGATAAGCGGGAAGACTTCCATTTAGAGATTCCCACACCACCCCTCTCCCCACGAAAGCGCTGACAGATGGGCCCTTGTAGCATGTGCGCGGTGTCACCGGAGCAGAATGCATGCTCCGTTGAATTCCTAGCCTTTGTTTGTGTGTGTGTGCGTGCGTGTGAGATATGCAGCAACACAGGAATGTGTGTTCCCACCACGCTTTTCACATCTATAATCTGTGGTCGTGTTTTTTTGCCATTGTATCACATTGGGTGAATTGGCTGTTTAGTCACGTCACGTTCAACATTTCATCGCGGCCGGCCTCCGCTCGTCTGCCGACAGTGGAATGGGAGATTGACTGAGTGTCTGTCAGCGGGCTGGCTTTTATCAGCAATTTCCACGTTTCCCCTCTTTTGTAAAATCTCTTCGTTTCTTTCTTTGACAGGACGTATGGGCCTCAACTTCCATCATCCTGGAGCAGACCACATAATGCCATTGAACAGTAAGTCGCGTTTGACTGGAGTACCCATCGTTTATTAGAATTGTTCCATCTCTGATAAATGTGTTGCTGCTGCTTTTTCATCCTGTGTGTATTGAAAGAATTAAGAATGGGAAGTATTTTGTGGCGTGTTCCCATGAAAGACCATGTGCCCCCCCCCCCCCCCCACACACACACACACACACACACACAGGGGCCCATGTCAGTATGCACAGGGCACACCTGCCTACCCTTTGCTAAGGCCTGGATTCCCTGACACCGTAAACCTAGGACAGTCCTCCGAGCACTTGCAGTTGACCTGTGAATAGCACGTCCAAAAATACCCCAGCATGTAAGACTAGACGCCCCCCCCAAGTGTCCCACCAGCCGGCAGATGACCAAAAGTGACAGGAGATGGGCCAGAGAGAGAAATCAGGTCTTTATCCTGCATGCTGCAGTTAGATGCCCCAAAGTTTTCCAGCCTCAAGCTCCGCCCGTGATCTTTATTTGTCTTTGGAATGGGTTAGGGATATGATTTCTGTGGGTCATGATTTCCGCGCCTTCTGTTAGGGGCAATCATGTTTCCCATCTTCCTGTCTAATCCTCAGCAAAAACATCACGGATGTCTGGACTGACTGGTGATCAAACCAAATCAGCAAAGCCAGAGTTTCCTCTTTGGACACGTTCAGTCGGCCTGCAGGGTATAGAACCCGGTCACGGCAGAGGATGTCCAACATAAACAGAAAACTTTCTCGGTGAAGCAGTTTCCTGCTGTAACATCCCAACAACGCTGGCGCTCCATTCTCATTTTGCTCTTTTCATCATTCGTATCCTCGGAGAACGTGTCTTGGATTGATGTTAAACTGTTGTGTCATGGGATTACGCTCAGGCAAGCGCAGATCTGCCCAGATCTTCCAAGTCTGTCGGAACTGGCTCGTTCCTCTGTAGCCTGTGATGTGTGTAGACAGGGGAAGCTTTGGTTTCAACTTTAAAGTGTTTTACTCGGCGTTTCTCCTTCATTTCGTCCCATTATCTCCGAGGCTTCACGCTGTGAGAACCTGTAAGGGCTCTACTGTCTACGAATGGAGTTGGCACTTGAAGTGAAGAAGAAAGGACGGAGGGAGTAGTAAGCGCGGGTCCTCGATCCAGATCTGTTGGTGCTGTTCACTCGACAGCTTAGTCGAGGTGTCTGAGGCTTTGAAGCCGTGCAGAGCAGGAGACATCAAACTCATCATGCCCAGAGGAATCACCTAGTTTCTTTTCAAACATTTTCTCTCTCCCAGACACCACGCAGTCTGAAGTTGCTACTTATTCTTAACCCTCACTTTTCTCCTTCCTCCTCACCCTCACGGGTTGTATTCTCTCTCAATGAGGCATGTGACGGTTTCCCAGCGAAAGGTTTTCTTCATTTTGCCCGGGTTGCTAGGTGACTTTGTTTCTGTCAAGACCAGACGGTGAGAGTGCAAAGCTGCGGAGAGGCTGCCCAGGTTTTTTTTTTTTTTTTTTTTTGGATGGGGAGCCAGATCTTTTTTAATGAAAACATTGCGAGGGAGAAGAGGCTCAGAGACAATGTATTCCCTGAGAGAAGCCAGAGGGCCAAGTCACACAATGGGGCTCTCACAATGCAAAGGCCCATATTGGTTTTTGAGTCCCGCTTTGTGACTTATGAGTTCAGAGCTGCAGGAGGATCTGTTTAGTGCTGCGTTCAGCCTCCTGCTGTGTGGTGGAATTTGCACTGTCTTTAGCCACATTTTGCCTCCTCTGTGTTTTGCATTCACTGCACAGGGAGATCCAAATTGAGCTTGTTTGTGAGACTCAGAGATTAGAGAAACACTCCAACGCAGTCCTGAAAGGAGACGCGGTGCTTTTGCACATAAAAATTCATTCAGTTCACTTGTTCATTCTTGATCGCTTTTTTTTTTTTTTTTTTTTTTTTCCTTAAATGCATCTCATGGTCTCAGCAGATAGAACTGGCTGAGTAGGACCTAAGTATGGAGGTGGATGTGTTTGGTGAGAAAACAGTGGAATCAGCTGAAAGCTAACGAATTGGAATTTAGCTTTTTGTCTAAAACATTAGAATGCCAAGCAGGTCCACGTAGTACATTTTCTGGAGCTTTTGATCGCATCTCACACAGGAAACGCGTGAGAAACGCTAGTGAGTGGATCGAGAGGCTTTTTCCTCTCCAAATGAACCATAGTCATGGGCAGTCTCACAAATGCTGTCTTTGATTTTGTTGATTTTGAAATGAGTCACTTCAGTAAAATGAGCGTTAAAGATGAGAGGACGATAAGACAAGAGGTCCTTTTTGAGGAGTGGAACATGTGACCGGCTGATTAGATAGAAGCGATCACATTGCCGTACTTTAGCTTTGCCGTAGATTTGGATCAGTGCAGCTCTGACATCATAGCCTGCTCTCCACTCCCCCCCCTGCATGTTATCCTCCCTCCTCAGAGCCCTGAGGCTGGTCAGCCATCTCCATGCTCTCTCCTTATCCTGTGGGAAGTTTCCACTCGCAACTGGCCTGCCATCCCTGACCCGAGAGCAACTTTTAATATTTCACCGAGGCCATGCTAATGACTAACCTGCTCTGCCTTCAGTCCCGCGTGCACTCCGCTTTATGGCCTCATTTGTGAATATTCACCGAAGTTTAGCACGAACGTGAGCCGTTGCAGGTTCATTAAACTGACATGATGATCTCCGGCTATGGGGCGTTGCATTATGCTGCTGAATCTCTCGGCCATTTCCGTGGCTAATATGGCCCCCGCCCGACCCCCTGCGCAGCATCTGCATGCATCTGTTGCCAAGACAGGTGCAGCAGGTTTACTGTGGAGTGCTGCCAGGCCGTAATAATCACCCTCCTCCTGTTGCCGAAGTAGAGGTTTGGCCATCTGTGGTTTCACTGTTGCCTTAGAGATGTTCCTGGTTTTGGTTTATTTCCACAAAACCCATGTCTCTGTATCTCTTTCCTACCCTTACTCCTGCCCCAACCCTCTGTCTCTCCTTGTGTCTCTCTCCTCCCCCCACTATGCCGACAAGCAGCCCGGAGCTATGGCCGCAGAAGAGGTAACGTGTGGCATTTTCTCTGGGGTTCTGCTTGCCATGCCGGCCGCGTCTCTCTCCGAGGCTGAGGGGGGCCCGTAGTGCGGTGTCACTCTCCGCTTTTCATCTGTGCTGTGATTGAATGACGTCATGTTAATTTCCGACACACCGTTTTCCATGTTGTGCATTTAATCTAGACGGGGCGAGGGTCCTCCAAATCTGTCTACATGAATCTTGTTTTGCTTGATGGTGAGAGGGAAAAGCGTTCTTTTCTCTCCGTTCTGAGACAGTGTTCTACCTCCATTATTTATTCAAACAGCAGCGTGATTCTGACACCAAATCTAATGCGGAGTCTGTTCAAATGCTGCCAAATTGAACCTTTTAAGGACTGTGTGAAGGAGTACGCTGACTCAGAAGTGACTCATCATCTGGATGGCGAAGATGGGTGCTTCCGACATGGCTCATCTCTGATTTGATGTGCTTCTTAACTAATTCTGTCTTTTGTCAGCGAGGAGGACGGCTGCCGTGTGTCATTTGTGAGGTCACTGCTATGTCGGGCCGGGGTTCTTATGTTTTAACTGTAGTATGGTGAAGCAGGCCAAGTGCAGTGAGTAATGCCGAAATCAAACTGCTACCAATAAGGGGTGTTCATGAGGTGCTGACGTGAACATGCAGAAGAGAAAAAGGTGCAGCGTTCTGTACTGTGTGAAAATTGAATTTCTTACCACATTCATCAAAAGGTTGATCCTGCAGAAAGAAAGGGAGACAGATGTGGTTCGGACAAGAACCACACTACAATCAGAGCACACGCTAAAGTGTTTCTCAGACAATGCTCCACCAGTGGAAGCCTCCTGACTGGGAGAGAATGCCGTGACCATTCCCATCATCTCTCCATTGTCGTTATGTGCTGCAGTTCAGCATGTTGCCTACAGGTCAGGAGTTAGGAGAGGGAGTTGCCAGCAGGATCCCAAGACGGCATTGTGGTTATAATTTGAGATATCGCCAAAAGTTTGTGCTCACCCAGAGAATACACCCAGATGGGATCGTTGAACGCCTTATTCCAAAAACGTGAATTCATTTTCTGCTTTAATGGCACCGTCCGCTCACACAATCCACACACTTTTGGCTATATGGGTTTTTGGGTTTTGTTTTGGTGCTTTGCTTTGCTTCCCCTTTTTCAAATCATGAGAGAATCTAATCATTTTACTGTACATGTGGGAAAAGTTAGGAGATTCCCAGATTTAAAAATGACAAATATTCCGTCTACGTTGTAGCTTTGGTCTTTAATCCACCACACCAAATGAAAATGGGACCACCAGGGAATATGTTTTTTTCTACTGTTATTGTAACATAGTGTAATTGTACCATTGTGGTAAAATGAGAGTGTTGTGTTAGGAGGTTTGAGAATATCATCTCACGTTGTTAAAATAACGCTGTAACCTTAATATCCAGACTGATTGTACTACAGTAATGGTCTCCAGATGTGATTAATTCACTCTGTCTCTCGACCCTCCCTCCCCTTTTTTACTTCACACTCTTGGACCTTTTCTGTCCTCCCCTGTTGTCCCTGCCTGCCTTCCTGGTGTCCTTCTTTCTTTTCTCCTCTCCTCCCAGGTCGCTCCTGTCTTTTTCCCTTCGAGGACGGTTTCCTCGACGACGGCCACGGTGACCCCTCCTTGACCCCGGGCCTGAACTCGCCAACCCGCTGTCAGAATGGAGAGAGGATGGAGCGCTACTCCAGGAAGGTCTTCGTTGGAGGCCTGCCACCTGACATAGATGAAGGTTTTCACTCTTCTTCAGCTCCCTGCAGATTCAAACTGAAACATATTGTACAGTACACGCACAGTTGGAAACCTCTCTGCACAGGCCTTGTCTTTGGCTGGTTGCCATTAACAGTTACGCCACAGTATTTGGGGCTGACTCAAGGGCAATTTGACACTCCTTGTTAAAGATAATGAATTTACACACTATTTACTCAGATTAAACTTTTGTTGGAAAGCCTGGGCTTGCCGTACATTGTGAAAGGTGTCAGACGATGACTCCTAAATCCCACTAAGGAAAATATGCTGATCTGTATAGCTCAGCACAAAGACTGGAAACAAGAAGTAGTCAGGCACATATCTCCCTAGAAATCCACAAGGTGTCATTTTTATGGTGTTATTGTTTTTGTAAGGTGTTTCCAGTCTTTGTGTTAAGATAACCAACTGCTGGTGGTAGACTACAGATACAGACTACAGTGGTCGATGTGTTGTTTTGCTATTGCGACATGAGGGGGGTATTAATCTTTTCATCCAACTCTCAGCGAGAAAATGAAAGTCTGTGAAGTATACATTTTGAATGTATTATTCCAAGGGCACCTTGACAGTCCTAGTCGAAAAGAATATAATCCAGAATTCACACTGTACACAGAGTACTTTTAACAGCAATGAGTCTTAATCAGTAACCTGATTTTCAGCAAGTCAAAGAAAAAATGTCATTTGCTGACCAGACCAGAGCCAAAGATTCACATTAATTTCTGCTTTTACGTGTATATGCCCCTGAGACATGACAATCTTAAAATCTGTACATTTTAATTCACTTTAGAGAGAGTGTGTAATCTGGAGTGTTTATTGTCATGTGTGTCTATACTGTTGGACAAGCACATGCGCGACTGAGGGGATGCACAACGTGTGCCCGTAGCCGGTTTAAAAAATTCATGAGTTTCCACAGCGCGAGGCAGCCCAGCGCAGACTGGATGTGCTCGGCCCGTGTTCCTGTTTAATGCAGTGGCTACTACTGCGGCAGGGACATGGCAGAAAATAGAAACTGCGGCTGTCTCAGCACGGACTGTGGCTCTGCACAGAGTCGTTCACATGCATATTACATGAACACCCATGAAAGGTATCTTGTCATGTCACGAACATAACAAGTCCTCTTTTTTTCCCCTTTCAATTTTCCTCGCTTCGACAGATGAAATCACCAACAGTTTCCGCCGCTACGGGCACCTGGTGGTCGACTGGCCCCACAAAGCCGAGAGCAAATCCTACTTCCCACCTAAAGGTAACATGAGTTTCTCCGAGCATAGCCTGTTTTCCCTATTAGATCAAAGTCTACATTAATAAATATCACCTCGGGTGCATCGCCATCTCAGAGTTTTATCAAGAATCATATTACCCAGAGTTCGTGGCTCACGCAGGGCAAGCACGGAGGTGTCTGTTTATGTGAGCAGCCCCCTGTGGTCATCTCGCACAAAGTCACATACTGTGTATAATGACTCCATGACTAGCCACCAAGAGTTTTTAACCCAAGAAGTGTTTGCTTGAAGAGTACCCGAGGAGCGTGAAAGTTTTTCCGTGCGGCATCTCGGGTGTCGTTTGTGGGCAGGTGATCAGATTAGCACCACCCTCCTCCAAGCCCCTGCATCACTCCCTCTGTGTCATATTAGGGAAGCTATTAAAGACCCTCTGGAAATAACTGACATTCCATATGCAGATGGTAATATACTGCATCTGGAGGACCTGCAAAAAACTCTGCCAGTTTCTCCCCCACTCTCATTTTTCAACATCCTTTTTTTTTTTTTAGCTCGGGAGGATTATTTTGAATAGGCTTGGCTCTACTAATATCCAAAGCCAGGAGGAAAAATGCAGCATCCTTTTAGGGGAATGAATGAGCTTACGGCAGCTGGAGGATGCCGCCATGTAAGGGGAGGAGATGTGGGACTAGTGATTTGTGTAGAATTCATCTCTCACTCTAATTTACCCCCCCCCAACTCCAAAACTCCAAGGGAAACTGCTAAAATATCCTGTTTATATCACACTCTCCATATGAACTGGCAGGGGATCTTGGAAAGATGCCTGGTGACAGTTTTCAGCACTAATAGCTTCGGGGTTTTGGAGCAAGTGCACATCTGCACATGCGTGGGAGTGTGTCCTACTGTTGTGCGGACCGTGCAACGGCCGATGTACAAATGTGGGAGGTCAGCGCCCTCTCCCTGTGTTAAACATCCTTCCAAAGCTTGACCGAATGGAAGATAGCTGTCACTTTCCGTCCTGCTTCACATTCAACTGCTGGCAGTGTGCGTCTGGACAGTTAAAAAAGTGTTTTGGTTTTGGGGATGACTCATGTTGTGGCTCAGTCCGACTTCAGGGACCAGGCAAGGCTCATTTGGTGCTTGGAAAGGAAGTGGGAATCTGTTGTGCACTTTGTTCTTATGTTCCTACCACTCTAGTTTTGTCATTTTTCGGTTCTTTTTTTTAAATCCAATTTGGGCTTCTATTGTTCACTTGCGTATTTCCATCTGGCATTATCTGTTTGCAACAGTTTCCTTTGTCTTTGTCGTGGCATAACAATGTTTTCTTAAAGTCAAAATTAAGGCGGTATTGAGAAAGCTTAAAGATTTCTCACTCGATTTTTCAGTTCCCCTCCACTCTATAGCATGATTGAGCGTCTTTTAGCTTGTTGTTGCGGCTTTACATCTTTGGTTTATTCTGGTCGCTCTCATCAACCTCGGTTAGTCACAGCAAGCAGCTGTTTTTCACAAAGTGAGCTCTGATGAACCCACTGTGCGCTGTGTGCCCAGCACCAAATGACAGACAGAGTTAGCCACGAGTTTGTGAACAGTTTGGAGAATGTTGAAGTGAAGAGCAAGGTGTTTTTTTTTCTCAGGAGGTGGTAGAAGCCAAAACAGAGCTTAAAGGAGAGAGGATAGCACAGGTCCAAATGAATGCTAATGTCCGCTGGTTGTGTAAATCTTGCACAACTGCTTGCTAACACATTTTTCAAATCACCTTCTATAAGGAGAAAATATATTAATGATGTATTTTACATCTTGTTCTGATGCCCACAAGGAGCCAGAAATGAATGTATGCTGTTTTTAAATAGTACCAGTGTCACAATAAACAATGCATTACGGATATTAACAAAAAAAGTGTGACTGTGGTCACGATGGTGCTGTTGCTCACACCCTCTCGTATTACCCATTGTTGTCACTGTTATTGGTCGTAAGCTTGAAATGTTGGAAAGGAGGAGGAGGAGGAGGAGGAGGAGGAGGAGATGCCGGAGCCCGAGCGCCGGGAGCTATAAACTGCTACAAATGCTAATGCTCGCGTCATACTGCAATAACAGTGCACGCCACGCTACGTTTGAAGGATTCAGAAGGTTACAGTTGAAGCCAGTCATGGCTGGCTCTTTTTAGAATGACATGAGGCAAAACTGTTTTCGCTCTCTCCCATGTAATATGAACACAGCAGGGCTCGAAGAGTGGCAGCGGAGACGTGCTGCAGCGGCGGCAGCTGCAGTTTGACGTCCCGGTGCACTTCTCAGGCCTCAATTGATCTTTTTCGCCCTCTTGTAGGGATTATATCCAGCGAGCGACTTCTACAAATTAAGATGATTAGCGATGCTTGGTTTCACCCCTCATCCACTCTACCACTGACTACTCCCCAGTTGCTCCAAAGCCTTGGGTTCCGTATTTGTTTTTAGGAGAGCAGATGTTTGTGTCTCCCTCCATCCGTCCTGCCAAGCCCTCATCGTCTTCTCCTCCTCTCCCCTCATCGTGTGAGCTGCTGTCAGCAGTCGGCCTGTTTACATTTTGTGGCAGAGTTACAGCCCTCTGCAGATTTCTTTTCTCTCGCTCTACTCTCATGGGTTATATAGTATACATGGAGGTTTGGCTCCTTCCGGGCTTTCACGGAAAACTGCCTCCAGACTTTTGGAGCAGACCTAGGTGCGTTTATGTGCACGTGTATTAGTGCTTTCACACATGCACTAAGAACCCTGCACTTATCGAGACATTACCCAGAGGAGCTGTATGTGACAACGCAATTGTCCAAATCAGTTGGACAGGACATTAAACTGACTATATCCTGCCTGCTCCCTAGTGTGTGGAAGGGCAATTCCAGGCAATGCCCGGACCTGATTCTCTGGACATTGTCTGGAGTTCATATGAGGATACAGCTTATATCTTTATTGCTCTGAAGATTTTTTTTGCTGTTTTTTTTCTGAAAGCAAGTGGCTGATTTATTTCTTGTTAGTTCTGAGTGAATGGGACAGAACAGGTTTGGGTCCTCGCCTCCTATAGACGATCTCTGCAGAAACATGTCAAACACGGAGCCTGTATTTAAAGGTCAATGTTAAAGCCAGAGAGACACACTTTGTGTTTAGCAAGTCATCATGGATAGGATTTCAGCAGAGTCAGCACAACTCTCAGCTGATGAGATAATAGGATTGCAAAGTGGGACTTTAATATAGCAGCAGACAGATGTTTGTATGCTACTCACTGACTGACAAAAGTGTCTTTAAAATATTAGTATTTTCTCTATTTTTATATTATTTATATATATATATATTATATGTAGTTTTTACAGACTCAATTCACAAGTGAGGTTCTAAGCGTTAATTAGTGGGCTTTAGAGGTGCTGGTCGACGAGTAGGACGAGCATTTTCACCGGTCCTTGTGAACATACAGACACAAGAGCGGTCTCAAACTGTCATTGCCATTTACCCCAGTGAAGCCTAGCTTAATACTGTTTTAGGTATCAGTCAGCTAGTTAAATAGCAGCAGTTAGGGAGTTAACTGTCTGTTTTATACAGGAATTGTCATCATATTGCTCCTAAGGTAACCATTTCCCTCCCCATGAGTCAAAATGCTGACCTCCTTTACAGGAACAAGCCCGCCGGTTTGTTACGTGCAACCCACGAGGCACTCTGCCTATCGTTTGTCCGTAAATATCGCTCTTTAGGGCGGAAAATGCTGCGGATGTACGTATTCTCTCCCTCCCCGGACAGCGCCGGGAGCTCAGCAGCAAAGCCCTATAAATCTCAGGCACGAGCCACTGCAGATCTGCGCTCTCCTCCCATGGCGTAAGCCCCTGCACTGCGCAAGGCTGATGGAAAAAGGCCGATCCCCAGCACCATTCAGACTAAATATCAGAGCATTAAAGTGGCATAGTGCCCACTGGAATTGGGTACAGTCCGCTATAATGGGAGACAATGAAGCTTTTTCGAGAAAAGCCTTGCCATGTTGTGCAGGCTGCTGATCATGAGTACAAACTGACTTTATTATCAGAAAAAAACTGTAGGATAACTGTGGGAGTGACACATTAGGAATGTGAGGATTTTCTTTCCATTTTTATAACATAGACCTGGGATCTTGAATAGCACCTTATTTTAAGGGGATGGATAACAATCGGATGATCCTGTTCCAGTTAAATCGTCCAAAAATCAACTGTAACGTTGTCTGTTTGCGTGAATTTGAGCTGTGCAGGATGATAATAGACAGACACTTGTAAATTTCACTTTGCCCTGACAGGTTTGAATGATGCAAGAGAAGCTAACACAGCACCATTACAGCACCTCCGTGTGAAATAGAGTCTAGCACATGGATGTGTTTGTCTGTCTAACTTTCCAGGCCTGTTGCGTCACTTCTGTAACTTTCTGACAGCGGCAGCTTTGCATCTGTCTCTGCCTTTAGATCCCCCTCCCGTCCCCTCCCGTGTATTTTCAAACTCTCTGTTTGTATGGCAGTCATTCATGCTCTCCTTTCCTTCCTACCTTTTCTCACTTTTTCCCTCTCTTTCCCCGTGTCTCACTCCTCTCCCCCCTCCCTCTTTTCTCTCTCTCCTGCCCTGGGTCATGGAACACGTTGTTCCCTCCTTCAGACTGTATGAGCTGCTGGCTAGCTCTGCCTTTTCATGCTGTCTTTTTTTTGTGTGTGTGTGTGTGTGTGTGTGTGTGTGTGCAAGACTGCAGTTGTTTTTTTCTCTGAGGGGGGATGTCAGTGCTAAACCACATGATTTCTCCCAATGACAAACCCTCTTTATGTAACCCAGCAACACAGGGACAGGGGTCTCAAGTCGGGGGTGACGACGAGGCACGCGGCGAAACATGACGACGTACAACATCCTCTTTATGTGGACTCCATGTTGTTGTGTGCTTCTCGGGGCTGGTCTGGAGAGGAGTCGCCTCTGAGTTGACCAATCGCAAAAAGGCTGGTCACTTGGAGCAGCTGATTGCAGTTTGTTTTGCTTTGTGATGGTGCAGCTCATTGTTGGGGGGGGACATTAAAGCCCCTCAGAGGTTATTAGTCTGTTGCGCCTCTCTGCAGCGCTCATAATACAAACCACTGAAAACTTTTAATTAGCAAGGACGTCTGTGATTAGTGCACAGCATAAGATGCATACAGTCACTAGACTGTGTGGGCTAACGTGTTACATGCATACAAAATGTGATATTGATGCAGAAGGGACACATGGAGGATTCTGGTGTCTGTTCTGCAGGACTTCATGATTGTGTTGCGGTCCTTGTGAGGACACACTCACCTGCTTCTCCCGTCTTCTTCTCTTACTATCACTGTTACCATTATCATAGCACTATTTCATTTCGGTCGATGGCATATTCCTTTACCCTGGCTCTTTATGTTAATTAAATATCCGCCTGCAGCCGTCGACATTGTGTTATTAGAGAAGTAACACTGGTCAGCAAAATGACTTGTGCTGGCAGAGTAGAATCAAGATGTGTTTGTTGGGTTCAGAGTCGGGATATGGAATATTTGTATACCGCATGGTGACGCAGACATGGGAACTACACAATGGTCACTGCTCTGAGCAGGACGTGGCGTGTCTTCGTGGCAGGTGGTACGTCACACGCACGGGGACACGCGTCACACACCGACAATCACGGTTACGACAGCAGCTGTTTGAGCTTTTGTGAGGACAAACACTCACACGCCTTCTTGCGCACCTGCTTTTTTTTCCACTCCACCTCTGATGCTCGCTGCCTTTTCTTCCTCTTCCTGCTTTTATCCCCACCCATTCACCCTCTCCCTCCCTCTACGTCATCATGCACACACACCCTTCCTCCCTCCATGCCCTGGTACACACTCAGACGTATCCACATACCACAGTCGACTGGGTCTGCCGAGTCAGGCTTTTTTTTTCTCTCTCTCTCTCTCTCTCTCCTCTCCCCTCATCTCATCTGCAGCAGCTCCACTCAGGAATGTTAAAAGTGAAACATGACAGTTGGACATTCCTCTTTTCACTCATGCATTTGTTGACATAAGCTTGTGTGTGTGTGTGTGTGTGTGTGTGTGTGCGAGCGTGATACCAAGAGACACATTCTAAACGCAGCCCAACAAGAGCCAGCGGAACGCACAGCTTTTGTGGCAGTCCCGAGAGACACTTCAAACGCAGCGATTCAAAGTCGAAGACGCAGCGTAGGCCAGTAGAAACAATCCACTATGTGTGCGCGCATGTGTGCGTATATGTGATCCGGTGCACTTGCACATATCTCCCCCGCCCGGCTCGCACCGCTCAGACAGCAGCTCATATTCCCCTGACTCATGGGTGCCACAGGTGGCGCTGGGCTTCTGCAAACGTAATTACGACCCATTCAGAAATGACTGCGCTAGCCAGTGTCTGCTGCTTTTCGAGGGTATCGCAAATAAATTGCCATTTATCTCTCGGCTGTCAAAAAGTGGATTTGGGCTCTTGCCTCTTGTTTGTTCGTCCTTTCTCAGTGCGGACTGTTCATTTTGTTTGGCCTATAAATCAGATTCCAATGTTCGCCGAGCCCCGTAGCTTTATGTGATGGATGTACCCTATTGAGTTGGTCCTCCGTCCTTCCCAAAGTGGCTTAATAGCTCTGACCTTGGATAAGGTCTCTGCTCTCAATGCTAAATAATGCAGTAGTACAGAGTGACTGTCTGAATTACTCTTTCTTTCATCGGCAAACTCTCTCTACCTGACCCACCTCTCAGGGAAGATCTGCAGCGCCTGTGTTGCGCTGATCAATTTTGCATGGTTCCTTCAGGAGTGGGGCACTCTTAGCCATTTCAACTGAGGCGGAGCACCAGAAAGGTGCCGGGTGTAGAGCGTCTTATGGAGGCAGGCGAGGCAAATGAGGACAGAAGAACAGGCCACGAGGTCGTCTGCCTGTGCGGAGGCGAAGGAAAAAAGTATGGGGCTTAGTCACTGGATTGTGACTTGTACAATGCAGACACTGTACGAGAGAATTCTCAAATATCTATGGACGCTTGCCCAGAGGACAGAATTTAAAGAGTCATAGTCACAAGGTTATGTGTATTAAAGAAAAGAGATGCTGTTTCTTGCGGTGAATATATTTTCCTCTTTCCTTAAAATCTGCGTTCGTTCCTCTTTCCAGGCTACGCCTTCCTGCTGTTCCAGGAAGAGACCTCTGTTCAGGCCTTGATTGATGCCTGCATTGAGGAGGATGGCAAGCTCTACCTGTGTGTATCCAGTCCTACCATCAAAGACAAGCCGGTGAGTATCAGACACTCATCTCATGGATGTATGTATCCAGCTTTTCCCTGCATCTGTCCTGAACTGCATTTCTTTTTTAGGCCCCCTAAGATTTTCTTTAAATCCAGCAATGTCATGAATGAATGTTAAGTGGGGGGCCAATGTTTAGGATAGCTAAAAGCTATACCGGAGGTATACCACAAAATGAAATTACTTCATCTTTTCCTTCCTTCTTACGCAGGTCCAGATCCGCCCCTGGAACCTGAGCGACAGCGACTTTGTCATGGATGGCTCCCAGCCTCTGGACCCCCGCAAGACCATCTTTGTAGGAGGAGTGCCGCGACCCCTGCGTGCCGGTAACTTCACTAATATGAATGGAATATCTTTTTTTTCCATTGAGATCCACCAAAAGCCTCTGAATTGGATTCATAACGCCGACTGGCATGGAGCACGGAGGCTGGAGGCTGTAATGAAAAGTTCTCCCTGTGAGAAAGCAATCCTCGGCTTGGGTTTCCAGGATGCGGGCCAAGTGGTCGTCATGTTAAGAATTCATGGTGTAATGGAAGGCTCAGTCTTTCTGTTCTTGGGATAAACATCGCTGGCTTGTCTGCAATGTGACCCCCACTAATTATACCAGCAGATTGAGATGGCCGCTCTGATGAATAGTGCAGCAGGGTAGAGTTTTACATCAGTTAATAGCAGCATCAGCCACAAACTTTTCTTTAGTTTTTGTTTTTTTTTTTTTAACAGACACTGGGGGCTTTCAATTTTAGAACAAAAGCGAGGGCAAAACAGTCTTTAACTCACAAAACTCCAGAGAGGACTGGCTGCAGCACTAATCATCTCTCCCCCTCGATTTTGTTTTTTCTTCCTTTCCTCTCCTCAGTGGAGCTGGCTATGATCATGGACCGGCTGTACGGAGGTGTTTGCTACGCTGGCATCGACACCGACCCGGAGCTCAAATATCCAAAGGGAGCCGGCCGCGTGGCCTTCTCCAATCAGCAGAGCTACATCGCTGCCATCAGCGCTCGCTTCGTTCAGCTGCAGCACAACGACATTGACAAAAGGGTGAGCGGGTTCACGCGCTCCATTCACGGGATCCTTCCTGCGAAACGAGGGCAGCATCCCCGCCACAGCCGAGGTTTTCACAGTCATTCCTAAGGCATGCAGCGGAGCTGAACTCTGCCTGAGCCCTCTCCCATGTATCAGAGCTTTCATTATAACCGGGTTTTCAGCCAACTGCGCAGCACAGCCTACAATAACGGAAGGCCGGGCCTGGCTGTGTAATCACTATGGCCTTTGGCTGCGGGAGTCCCGACAGATGTTTCAAGTTGCAGACACATAGGGTTGGTTTAATTATAGTAGTTCCCTATACATGTATATCCACCCGGGCTGTGCTGCAGCCTGGTTATTTAAGGCATGCCGGCCAATTGCAGCGGGACGGATCGTGACCAAGAGAGACTGGTTGTCGGCCAGGAAGCCGAGCCTCTTCAGGGCGGGGCAGTCCACCCCCACCTCAGCGATCACCATATCTTTCTCTGTGGGGGTGTCTTTATTATGACTGGAACTGGGTGGGAAACAAATGATGTTCAAAACAAGTCACAGAGAACACTTGGTGAAAAACAAAGATGTTTCTTTTTGAACCAGTTAATAGGCGAATAGATTTTCCTTTTAATTTACAAGAACCAAGTCAACTTTACTAGTCAGCAACAAAACATATTTCTGTTGACAGCGCTGACACTTGTAAAGAATCACTGCGTTACAGACTGCAGAGAGTGGGGCACAGAGGGAGGATGTGCTTGTTAGCTTGACTTCAGAGTTGTGGTTGGAAACAAGAACGCTTGTTGATGCCACTTTTCTCTCTAATTTTCCTACTTCTCGCCTTCAGCATTAACAAGTCCATTAACTGCAAATGGCTCTTGATGATAGCACATAGAAGCTCATCACCCTTGCTCTGCTTCATGTCCACTCAGTGGTTATTGGTATTTAATAGCTTGGCAGCATTGCCTTCTTTCTTCTCGGCTCTGTGAGGCTGCTGCTTGCAGCAGTGGATTGCACTGTCGTTGTTTCAGAGTTTGGCCGAAGGATTCAATAACCTTTCATTTTGTGGCCACACTATAATAAGGTTAGCATCCACTGCTGCCCACTCATGCACTGAGGCGTCTCCATGGAGACTGAGCTCTCGTTTCTTGTCTTCTGGCTTAACTCGTTTCACTGGTGGACGGGAGGATACCTGCCTTGTTTTCATTTTAGAGGGGTTTGTGTATAGGATCCACATATCTGATATTTTAGCACATTTACATGCTATTTGTGTTACGGGTTTATGGTGCATTGATCCAGTTAAATGGAAGAAGATGATAACAAATTGTCATCATGATCCAGAAGATTATTGCTTTTTATTAAGACTTCAGTACGATTGTTTTGAGGGTACACGTTAGATTAAAATTAAAATTCTTAAATGAATTGTTTTGATCCATGTTTGTGGGAGACATCAAACTAAAACCTACCCGTCGTTCTCCTTCCCAGGTGGAGGTGAAGCCGTACGTCCTGGACGACCAGATGTGCGACGAGTGCCAGGGGGCACGCTGTGGGGGGAAGTTCGCCCCCTTCTTCTGTGCCAACGTCACCTGCCTGCAGTACTACTGTGAGTACTGCTGGGCTAGCATCCACTCACGAGCCGGCCGAGAGTTTCACAAGCCACTAGTGAAGGAAGGGGGCGACCGCCCTCGACACGTGTCCTTTCGCTGGAGCTGAGTGTGGGGGGGGGTTCATGATTCAGCCCCGCCCCGGTGAACCCACACCTGACCCCTGCTATCCTGCAGCCTGGGACAGCGCTGCAACCCCCCTCCCTCCCTCCCACAGCCCCACCCTATTCCACCCTGCTCCCCACAAACACCTCATGAAAAAAGCAAAAAGGAAACCATCAGATACATGAGACTTTCTTCATACCACACGGCTCTGAACTCATTGTCTAGTGTTCCCCTCTGATGAAGCATTGTGGGGAAAAGAGATGCGGAAGTCTATCAGTTTAGAATTTGCACTTTGGCACAAAATCTCACTAAACACACACACATACACACACAGGATGGTATGTTAGACACCTGCTACTTTCAGTTCCCCGCTCTGTTGATTGGGTGGTGTGGTACGTCCCGGTGGACCCCCCCTTACTGAGACAGAGGTGGGACCCTACTAATATTAAAAAAAAAAAGTATATATTTTTTTGTTTTGTACCTATCTATACATATATAGATAATTTAAATTTTATGTAAAAGGAGCATGCACTTATTTTCAAAAAGCTGTAGTTATATTGCCCCTAGTAAAAAAGAATAATTACCAAAGGCAAATGAAATTAATGCACAGAGAAAAGCAAAATAGGTGGCATAAGATGTAGCAAGATTTAACAACTATCCAGTAGTGTGGGCCCATATTGCCCAGAGTAAAAATAACACGGCTATATTCACTCTCAATTTTGACTCTGAAAAGATTAATACCTCATATGCGCAATCAGATTAGTTTGTTTTTCGATTTCTAGGTCTTTATTTTTATAATAACATTATTTTTTAGTGTTATGTAAATGTAATGCTGCAATAGCTTTGCTGCTAAATCCATGGTATAAACAGATACCATAAGTACTTTATTCAGGCTAGGGTGTAAAACAATGAATAATAGATCTAGAGAAGCACCTGGTGTTGTAGAACGACAAGCTATCATAGGGGGAGGGGGCGCCCCTGGGCAACGATGGCTACCTTTTGTGGGGGTCGGGGTGGGTTGCCCCTAACTGCATGTTTATTTCAATCAGGTTGCTGCATGCAATACACTTTTCAGTATCATGTCTACTATTGGATTCTGCCCATGTTTGCACAACACTCTATAGACGTACATTCGACTCACACGGAACTGGACAGAAACAGGGAAGACTGGTCAAAGGAACCATGGCAGCTCTGCGTCGCCGGTCGGGCCGACGGGCCACGCCACCGGCCGGCCAGAGCTGATGGTTCCTGCACAAACACACGGCGAACACATCCGGACGACGGGGATAAAAAAAAAAAAGAAAAGAAATAATAATCACAAATCAAATTAAATGTAGGAATACCATTTAAAACTGTCTATGATAGGTGAAGTACTTTTTTGCAGTGATTGTTGATATAATTGTGCAATTTTTTATACCGTATGTAGTTAGGTCTGAGTATGCCTAGAACTGTGATTCGCTTTAACTGTCGTTAATGTCCGACATAGAAGTCCTGTGAAACTTCATAACTAGTGTATGCACACGTACAGTATATATGTTCTCTCGTACACACACTTGCACCAGTATACACAGAAGCCTCTTGACAAACACATGAACACACACACACACACACACACACACACGGACGGCTGTCTTTCTTACGCGCACAAACAGGCCGACAAACACCACGAGTCTGATCTGAAGAGAAGACGCAACAATGTGAGCTTAAACTGAGAACTAAGGTCTTTTTTTTCCTTCCTTTTTTTTGTTTGTTTTGTTTGTTCCACCATTGACAAAAGCGCACGTTTACGTCCCAGAATGCAACCAAAGAGCTCACATGTTCGACTTTTAGCAGACCACCTAACACACGGAGCGGGCAGCCGTCCGCAGGCGAGGCTGCCTCATACGGCCTCCTGCAGAGGAGCTGACGGTGCAGCGGTGCAGTCGATTAGACGAGGAAAGAGGGCAGTGGTGAAAAGGTGGTGGGACGGGGGGGGATTAAATGAAATATTGAAGCTACTGGAGACTTGAGGTTGATAAACTGAGCTCTGCACATGCTCTCACTACATGGCTGGGGGGGTGGGGGGTGGGGGTGGGGGTAACATTGCCAGAATGTGCAGATGTGCAAGCTGGGGGGGTAACCATATTTATCCAGACGTTTTTGTTTCCTGCAAAGCTTGAAGTAATGGACCTGCTTAAAAAATGGTGGACATATATAAATATATATATTTTTTGTTTTTTTGTTTTTAACAAGGGGTAATGGTGCGCAGTTCAAACAGGATTGGGTGGGTTGGGAAGAGGGGGGGGGGGGGGCATTTGATAGTTATGAATGCAATGCATAGAAACATTGGCTGCTGAAGACAGGTGGCTCTGGTTTGGAGGGGCAAGTTACACTGGTTTTAGCAGTTTTGTGGACAATCTGAATGGGATCCTGCAACATTGCAAGTTAAATCTGTGTCACCCCCCACCCCATCCCCTCCTTTTTTAAAAAAAAGAAAATACGTGAGTTGTGATTGTCCCCATGCTGGCGCCCCGCAGTCCCTCTCCCCTTTCTCGTTTTAGTCGCAAACTGTTTTTTGCTTTAGGATAGATGGTTTTTGTTTGTTTCTTGTCCAAGAAAAAAACTAATTGAAATGAAGCAGAAGATACTTTTTTTACTGATAGGAAAAAAAGACTCAAAAATAAGAGGCTAACCATGAATAATAATAAGTATCCCTATGAAAGTGAATTCTGGGTGTTTTTGTGACATTTCTTTCCCCACCCAGACAGGTTTTCTATGTTTGTTCCTTCTCTATGATAGATATTTGTTATGCACTACTCTTTGTATCTGAACAGTTTTCGACAGTCAGCAGTTCTTTTTGTTAAAAGACAAAAAAAAGAGATGATAAAGCGTGCTTTCTGACTGACAAGATCTTTTGCAATACCTCAATTTTGAAATATATTAGGAGAGAAACTGATATTTTCTAAGTAAGTTTATTCAGATGAAAAAATATATATTAATTTAATTCTTCAAGAGAAATGATTTAACAGATGGTTGATTTTTTTAAGTTTTATCATGCTTATTTGCTTTTATTTTAATTTTTTTTTTGTTTTTTTTTTAAAGACAACAACTGAAGGAGCTAGAGCTTTATAACTAACGATGTAGATAGTGAGACTACAGTCTACTTTATCACAGTGGAAGTGAGGATGAGTGTCCCATTGGTCAAATTGGACGAAACATCAGAGAAGAGCTCTTTAGAAAAAAAAATATATCAGGTGCTCAAAGAGAAAACTGAACATATTTCCCACATTTTTTTGTATATTTATAATCAATCATTTACTATGCTGACCAGAGTTGTGAAAGAGATCTTCTGTTCATTATTTTTTTAAGAGAAGTTTTTTTTTATGTTTCCTATAAGTATGTGCTCCCTTTTGTTTTGTAAAAAAAAAAGAAAAAAGTAAAGCAACGTGACCCTGATTTGTTAGCCGGACACTGTTGGGAGTAAAATGAAAAGAGACTTGTGAGAGTCACAGCTGGAGGCAGAGAGAAAAGAATGTTATTTTTAACACAAAAACAGACACAAGTGTTTTCACCTGTAACTTGATCGAAAGCCCCCAAGGTGCATCAATTGACTGGTGGCCTTCTATTCACGCAAGACTTGAATTAGTCCCATTTTTTAAGGCTAAGAACCTTGACTCTTTGTTGTAATGTGCAATACTGTTTGTACTGTTTGTAGAAAAGAAGAAAACAAGAAAAAGAGGCATAAATCTTTATTGCAGAATTATTTTCATTGCAAGCATTGTGATTCACTAAAATCATTTTCTACTGTGTATTTACCTACTCTACCTGCTAGTACCTTCCAGTAGTAATGTAGCCTTTGTACTGAGAAATTTTCATTATTTTTAGAAAGTTTTGCTAAAAAGAAAAGAATTTAAACATATTTACATATTTTCATTTTTATTTCATATTTTTCTTTACAGACTTATTTCTCAACCATTAATAGTTATTTCTGGGGGAGACTTTCATATCTGGTCAATGTCATTAATATTATTTTGTATTTTTACTTGGAATAAATTAATTTTATGATGCTAATTCTTTAAAAGTTTATTTTTTTCGTTTGTTCACTTTTTTCATTTTTTTGAAGCTGAAAAAAAACAACTTTGTAATATTGTTACTAAAGTGTCTCAATTCTTGAAATGCTAAGCTTTATGTGTTAACTCGCTGATGTTGCTTACATTAGTGTGAAAATGATCTATGGAGAAAAAAAACCCTAAAAAGCTACTCACAAACAACAGGTTGGTGGTTGGTGATGTTTTAAGTGATTCGAGATGTAAACAAATGAATGGGCAATAAAATAAAAATGGCAGAATGGAGCATAAATGCAGTACGTTGTGATGTACTTATGGAAGACGGGCAACAGCACTGACCATTTACATTCTGCTTCTGCTACCCCAGTACTACTATTACTGTATTACCACTTACTCGACAGTGACAGCCTAAACTGGTGCAAGGGAGAGAGCGACACATCCTCACATGTGAAATGTTTCACAGCAGCTCATGTCACACCGCGTCCTCTCTCCAGTTGATTCAGGCCCTGCAGAGTGCACCAGTGTGATTGAATTAAGTTATGAATGTAAATGTAGAGGTGCCCTGTATTGTATACAGTTTGGGAAGAGCATGTCTGAATCTTAATTATGCACAGTAGGCAATGTTATAGAGGTTTTTTTTTTTCTTTTTCCTTTTCTTTCTTTCTTTTTTCCTCCAATCTCCTTGGTCTTCAGCCTTAAAAGGATAGTTTTGGGAAAATTCCACATTCACTACAGCCTGTATATTTACATCTTGACTTCTTGTATGGATTAAAACACAAGCTATAACATGGCCATTACTGAAGACAGAAACCAAATTATGTTTTTACCAAGTTACATGAGCTGATCGATATCACTGTCACGTATCTGTTTGAGCTATGTGAAGCTACAGCTAGCAGCTGGGTAGCTTAGCATAAAGACTGGAAACAGGGGGGAACAGTGAGCCTGGCTGACCTAACAGCACCAGTACAGCTCACTAATTAACATGTATAGTGTTGTTTAATTCTCCCAAAACCACGGACCATTTCTTGGCCCCGGCAGTGACTTCCTGGAGTTTTCTCCAAAGTAGCACATTGGTGCCAGCAGATGGACGTAAGTATTACATATGACGTAATGGAGTTGAACCAGTGAGTGTTCGTGAGCTAATTTGGTAAATAATTAAGTCAGTCATGCTAGCTGCTCTCAGTCTTTATGCTAATTGAGCTCGAATTACATATTCACTGTACAGACATGAGAGTTGGGTTGATATTCTCATTTAACTCAGAGTAAGTGAGGAAAAGAAAACAGTTTCTCAAAATAACCGAGCACTTCCTTTAATTCAGACTGAAACTCCCGCATCGACATGTTTTTTTTTTGGCGTCTCTTCCTCGGGTTGTGTCTATGTACAGCTGATGCTAACACCAACCACCGCTAACGTCTTTTAGCTCGTCCCACACTCTTCTCTCTCCCAGGGCTCATTGTTATTCATCTATCTCCTGGTCTTTTTCAAAGTTTTTTCTTCTTTCTTTCACTTAAAAAATCATTTATACTTGAATTACAAAACAAAGTGTATGTGCAAAATGAAAAAACATAACGATTTGAATGATGGCAACCATTTTCTATATTCCTCTCTATAGCTCTACGTATGTATTTCCTGTAACTCGACTTGGGTAGTTAGTAAACTGTGTGTTCACTTCAGCTTCATGGGTGTTCTCTGGGTAGGTGAACACTGTCGGTCTCGTCATGTTGTGATCTCAAAATATTCGGGAAAAAAGATTGGTAATGTGCTTTTTGTTCTTCTTTTATTTTTTCAACATCCCGCTACGTTTGAAATGTGTTTTCTTTTTTTTTTTTAATGAAGGCATCTCGCTTTTATGTTTTCTATGGCTTTTTATTTCCTGACTTGAACACTGGTTCTATCTTGGCGAGGCTTTTGAGACTGTTGACCTGGACCTATGGTTGTCTGAAATTTTGCAGCATAACTGTGATTTGAAAACATGGAGCTCGATGCTGCTAATGCTTACTACTGCTTCAGAGTTTGTAGTTCCCACCTTAATTTTTTTTTCCTTTTTCTGTACTAATAAGCAAATCTTATTAAACGTAGTTGTATGACGCTGTGAAACCTTGTGGTCTTTTGCATGGCATCCTCTCCCACCTCTGTCCTGTGTACTTTTATGAGCTGACTAACTTTGCATCACTCCCTTGACATCTTACTCTTCTCATATTCACTCTTGCGTCCTTTCTGTAAAATGGATCCGTTCTTGAGTTTCAGATGGTGAGGCAGTAATCTGATGAACGATTCTGTAATAAAACAGCTTCTGTATTTGATCAAACAAGTTCACTGCAGGGTCCATTTAGCAGCTCATCTGCAGCAGTTAACCAAAAGCACAAGCTACTTAAACAGATGCGCTGAAATTGAAAACCCATCTGTCCGACTATAACAATAAAACTATATATTAGCTGGAATAGAACAAAGTCGAATTCAAAGCTAAAAAAAAAATGTCTGTGACCTAAGAATGAAAGGTTCAGATCAGTGACACGATCTTCAATTTTCTATCCAACATGATCAACCTGAAATCAAGTTTTTTTTTTAAACTTTAAAACTTTTAATTTTATTCCTGCAACTTAAAAGACTTGGAATCACAGATTTTTTTCCTAAGCTATAAAAGGTTGCAGTATTTCAATTTCAGCATTACAGTGATCAGCCACAGCATTCAAACCACTGACAGGTGAGGTGAATAACACTGATTATCTCATTACAGTGGCAGCTGACAGGAGTGTATCAGGCAGCAAGTGAATGCTGCAGTTCAGGACGTTGGTGTGTTGGCAGCTGGAAAAATTAACAAGTGTAAGAATCTGAGACTTTGACGAGGGTCAAGAAAAGACAAAAGAGGTCCAAGGAAGGAGAGCGAGTGAACTGGTGATGGGGTCAATCATATGCATAGGGAGTGAAGGCTGACCTGTTTGCTCCGGTCCCACAGAAAAGCTACTGTAAGGCAATCTGCTGAAAACCTTAATGCTGGCTGTGATTGAAAACTGTCAGAACACACAGTTCATCATAGATTGCTACGTAGCTGCAGACTGGTCAGAGTGCTCAGGATCCACCACTGTAAGCGAGCTGGACCATGGAGCAGTGGAAGAAGGTATCCTGGTCTGACAAATCATGTTTACCTCTACACCACGTGGACAGCCAGGTGTGTGTGTGTAGTTTACCTGGGGAAGAGATGGCACCAAGGTGCACTATGGGAGCAAACATTTAGCAGACTGACCCCTTCATGGCAGCAGTGTTCCCTGATGACAGTGGCCTCTTTCAGCAGGGTTCATGTGCCCTGACACGCCGTGAAAAATTTTCAGGAACAGTGTGAGGAACACAAAAAAAAGTTCAAGGCGTTGACTTGGCCTTCCCCAGATCCCAACCTGATCCAGGGTCTGTGGGATGTGCTCAACAAGTCAGAGCTGTTTTGGCAGCACAAGGACAACCAACAGAATACTAGGTAGGTGTTTTTTAATGTTGTGGCTGATGGTTGTATGCATTTGGTAATGATTACACAATGATGTATTTGATTTATAAAATTAAAATTAGCTTGGCCTGCCACTGCTTCGGCAAAATGTATTTTCAGAGCATTTTAAGGACTTCTTGTCCATGCTGGTTTACAAGCTGTAAGAAGCAGATAAAGCAAACTCTCGTAGCAGCTTTAACAGGCCAAGAATGAACTCTGAGCCTCAACTGTAAGAACAACATGGGTAAAAACACCTTGAAGTGCTCAGAGGAAAGAAAAGACCTGTGGCGACCCTCTGCTGCAGTGTCTGCGTCCTTTTCTAACATTTTCCTCTGCAGTTTATGACTATAATTACGCAGTAAATGGTCCTTAATTATGTGTATTTGCATCAAAAGAAGACTGATGTGACTATTTTAAGTTCATTCACATCTAATCAGTATCATTATTCTTGGATGTACAACCACACCATCTACTGGCCGCTGCCATTAACATGCAAGGAAAATAAAGGATGTAGTTCAAAGGTCTGCAGAATTTATTACAATTCCACGATCATAAACAAAAAGCAGCAATTACAGAAATATGTACAAGTCTATTATTCTTTTAAAATACTTGTGACAAGTTTCAGGTACCAGTTTCAGCTTGGCCCCATGTTCAGTCTCTGTAATGCTGCATCAAGTGCAGTGCTTTCCCAGGCCGTTCTCTCAACGGACACCACCACGCAGATCCAATTCTCCACCAGAGAGTAAAAAGTAGCGCCACCTGGAGGATGGGAATCATTTTGTTGAGCACAAACGGCTCCTGAGCTCAGCAGTCAACCAGTGTGTGCTATATATATTTAATAAAAAAAAGAAAAAAGGAACCAAAAAAAAAAAAAAGCCAGAGCACTGTGATGACATCCTGCGGCTCCTCCAGCAGGCTTGGCACTGGCGCTTCGCCCCGTTTCCCTTTGTCATACAAAAACGTGTTTGTATCCATCAGTCGGAGAGATGATGGCGGGCGTGTCCGGGTACAGCAGTGCGTTTAAGACTTTGTGATGGGGGGGGTGTGTGTGCGACTGGGTTACGGTGTCTTGAAGCAGCTAACACTGTATACTCTGGCAATGCGACATGAGGAGGGCAGTGGGCTGTGACAGCAGCAGAAAGGACAACTGAGATTATGATACACCGGTGCTTAAGAGAGCAAAGTGTCATTACTGTGCACAGCGCTGTTAACCGACATGTGTACCTTATGTTGTGTTGGCGGGTTTGTCAAGGCTGAGAACCGGGATGGAATTATGGGATGTCTGACAGTGTTGAGAAACATGAAAACTGTTTCAGCGCAACATCCGTCTAAGCACGATCGGAAAAGACTCAGTTCTTATTGTGGCTGTGTTTTGGTTATTGCTGTGGGAAACATACTGTAACTGTTAGCTATCAGTGACTCCTTCTCGACCAGGTCCCGCTTGGTCGGCGCGCGGCGCTACTGCAGCGAGTGCATGAAGCTGTCCAGGTTGTACTCCGTGTCGTACTGCTGCTGGTCCCACAACTCCCCCAGGCCGTCCAGCACCGACTTCATGGAGGCCTTCCCTGAGGTCGACGCCGCCTGCTCGGCCTTCTCACCCTTATCGTCCTGAAATACATTCGTACACCGGTGAAGTTCAGCAAATCGCGACGTGCCCGTTTACGCTCTGCTGATAGCACAGGCGCCCACAGTGGAAAAATCTATACAACAGAAACGCCTCACCTTGTCGAGAGTGAAGAGGTTGAGGAGCTGGTCTGTGCCCATGCTCTGCAGGCTGGCGTTGTCTTGGCTGATGACAGTGTTGGCGATGCTCATCTTGAATTTCTGCAGACCCATGATCTTCTCCTCCAGCGTGCCTCGCGTGATCAGCCTGTACACGTTCACCACCCGTTTCTGCGCAGCACAAACGATGCCGAGTGTTAGCAGAATGCGCGAGGTGTGTGCGGCGCTGAACTTGCTTCATGTTTCGTCACTGGCTTCAGACAAGCGGAGCAATGTCACACAATCCGAGGCCGTTTAAAGGATATATTTAATAATGCAGCAAGGAAACCCTGATGAACAAGTCACTTCCTGCTGCAGAAGCAGCAAGATGATCCTATTTCCGTTGAGCTATACAGTCTAGGACATGGCCAATGTGGTGTTCAATGACATAAATCTGGAGCTTTGTGTGTTTGCATTTCTCCACATGCTGTGGAGGAAAGTGTATCTAACAGCGGTACCTGTCCTATCCTATGGGCACGGTCCATGGCCTGCAGGTCCCTCATGGGGTTCCAGTCATGTTCCACAAACACCACGGTGTCTGCACCCGTCAGGTTCAGGCCCAGGCCACCAACGTGGGTGGTCAGCAGCAGCACGTCGATGGACGGGTCATTGTTGAACCTGGGTCAGAGAGGAAAAGAACTGGGCTTCAGTGACAGCTCACAGATGTTATATCAGGCAGCAGCAGACGCCGCTTCTAACCAAATCTATCGACGAAGAAAGCGACCGCATGAATCCTTCCACTGACCTGGAAACGATGGAGTGGCGCAGGCCGGCCTGCACGCTGCCGTCCAGCCTCAGGTAGCTGACGGTGGGCAGCTTGGGTTTCAGCAGGTCGTGCTCCACGATGTCCAGCATGCTCTTCAGCTGACAGAAAATGAGCACACGGTGCTGGGCCACCACCGCCTCGGTGCCTCCCTCCGATCCCCCGCCGCCCCCAAGACCACAGTCCAGCAATAACTGTGGAGCAGAGTTTGAAAGAGTTGATCCACAAGATCCCAGGAACAGACAATCTGATTGGTCAGGAATGTCTTTCTGGGTTTGATTAAGAGCACATATTCGAAACGGTGGCCCACACCGACACCAGCGATGCGACGCGGACTTCCCGGCACGTTACCTGTTTGAGAGCGGAGAGTTTGGGTGCGTGCTGAATGTCCCGCAGGCTGGAGTTTTGACTCGCCAGCTGCTCAGTGATGCGTTTGTACTCAGGATGCTGCGGTGTCAAGACCAAGCTCGGGTGGTTGCACAGCTTCCGCAGGTACTGCAGGGCCTGGGGGTAAAAAAAAAAAAAAAAAAAAAAAAAGAGGAGCTATGAGGGAAAATGTGACGGCACGGTCAGAGTGAAAAGGATTCAGCCCTGCATTGTTAGACCTCAAGGAGACAGAGTGTTTTGGTGAGAAACTCTGAATTGAATATAAACAGTATATACAAAAGCTCCACAGGGCACCTTTTTCTCTCGTTGTGGAGCAGGTTTACTTCTGATACCCGCAAGAAAGAAACATTTAGGGGAAAGGGAAAAAAAAAAAATCGGCACCTGGAAGACATGGCCTGTGGCCTTCAGTTTGGGCTTTTCCTCATTTTCTGTGGAGGCGATGGAGATGCTGTCCTCCACGCCGGCCTTGGCTCGAGACTTTGCGAAGTCTTCATACAGCTGAACCTGCAGGCGAGAAAGCAAAAAAAAAAAAAAGGTTGTTACACCCAGGTTGTGCCATTATTCAGTTCTCGAAAATGGTCATATCGCTTCTAAAAAGCATTCAAACTGAGATGAAATGCCTTTAATATTATTAGCTGAAACATAATGCAAAGCTGAGGCACTCAGACAAGAGGGGGAATATGCATGTCCCTTCGCTGTTAATATGGACAGACCGACCGTTTGCCTGTGGAAACGGGAACTGTCCATTAGATGGCTTTAAGTGGCCTACGTGTACCTGTAGAGGACTCAGGTTGCAGTAATAATCCTGAATTATTTTAGGAGGAAGGTCCTGGAGGACGTCCTCCTTCATCCTCCTCAGGAGGAAGGGGAGCACCTGCCGATGTAGGGCCTCCATCGCCAGGACACCTGGGGGGAGAAAGCAGCATTAACCACAGATAATATCCTGATGTTAGGAGAGGTAACTATGAGACGGACAGAGAGCCGACATACCTGCCTCCTGTTCCCGTGAGGAACTTTTGGCGTCACGGCTGGCCAAGATTGGTTTACCGTAACGAGCGGCGAACTGGCGCTCTGTTCCGAGGAAGCCCGGCATGAGGAAGTCAAACAATGACCAGAGCTCTAGGACGTTGTTCTGAGGGGGGAGAGAGGAAAAATGTTCATGATCGGACGAGCAATCGTACAAACAAGGAACAAACTAAAATATCACTTGCGATCCAAGGCACAGTCCTACCTGAATGGGTGTTCCTGACAAGATGACTCGGAAGTTGGCAGCCAACTGCTTAATGGCTTTGGAAAGTTTGGTTTTGCCGTTCTTGATGACATGCCCCTCGTCGAGAATGCAGTAATTGAATTTGATATTTCTGAAAAAAGGAGAAAGACATACTTTATACGGGACGCCCACCTCACAAACGCAGGAACAGAATATCACAGCTGGGATAGCGCTCACCTAAAAAAGTCGATGTCATTCCGTACAACGTCGTAAGAGGCTACGACAAGATTGTGTTTTTTCACCTGGTGTTGCAGCCTGAGAAGACAATGTTCAGTCAGCTATATAGTCTATGTAAAAATACACAACACTCGGGTTTCTGTTACACTTACTTAGTTTTGAAAAACCTAAGAATGACCACATGAATCTTTCTCCTGCAGTAAACTGACTGATCCTCACCGCATTCTTTCCGTAGGAGGCCCAGTGTAGTGCAGTGGGTTGAGGTATTCCTTGCTGCAGAACTTGCCCACCTCGTCCACCCAGTGCCCAGTCAGGGTGGGGGGACACACCACCAGGGAGGGCAGAGGGCTGCAGTCCGCGGCCTTCGTCTTGGCATATTCCTGTGCCCTGAGCGGGGATGGCACATACAGAAGACCGAGGTAAGTCCACTTACATGGTGCCGCAAGCATAAAAAAAAGTCTTCACAATCTTATGAGGGAGCCAACAACCATGCGGGTGATGTTTCCCCTGAATGGTTCAAGATATCAGGTCGTTGTGCGACGGTTGGGGCAGCTGAGCCAGCGATCAGAGCCAGAACAGTGCCGTTTGGACTGTGTACCTGAGGTAGTGATCTCCTGCCAGGATGCAGATGGACTGCAGCGTCTTGCCGAGGCCCATGTCGTCACACAGGATCCCGTGCAGTTTGTATTTGTTGAGGAAGGACAGCCAGTTCACTCCGTCCTGCAACACCGAGACCAACACTGAAAATACCGACACACTGCTTAAAAAAAAAAAAAAAAAAGTTCAGCGTGACATTTTCTCCCCAGTCAGTTAAGGTTGAGTTGCTGAGGACTTGGCAGCAGCGGTATCAAAAAAAGTAGAATTTAAAGTGAGAAAACTTTGTGCCCCACTCCATTAAAGAGATGGATGGCTGGTCTCAGCCAGTAACCAACATTTCTATACGGAGCATCCCATCTCCATTTGACTGCTTTAAATTTACTCTGTCAGGGGAAAAAAAAAGCAATTTGTTGTCTGTATCTCTGTTCTCTCTCTCCATCGGCAGCCTGCAGCATTTAACGAAAAACCTCATTCCCGTATCTGGCAGAAAAATGTTCAGTCTCAAGATGTAGTGGCAGGTCAGACACACGACACTCGTGTGTGGGGAGGTCTGGGCAGAGAATCCGGAAAACCAGCACACACCTGCTGGTACTTCCTGAGCTCAGCCTTGATGGGAACTGGGATCTTGTAGTTCTCTAGCTTTCTGCCGTCCAGCAGCTGCTCCAGGAAGCGGCGTTCTCGCGCTTTCTGGCGGATGAGGTCGGCAGACATGGCTGGAGGGTCTGGTATACCCGCCTGGTGAAAACGAGGGAAAATATATATATATATATTACCTCCAGATGTCAAACAATTAGTAATGACATGACGATGTCTGTTGCTTCTACCTCTAGTGGCAGCAGCCGGATGAGCGTAGCAAAGCACTGCGTTGCCATAAAACGAATGCTGTCGCTGGGGTCGCTCATACGACCCAGGACCGGAACAACCAGCAGCACGATGTAGGGCACGATGTCCACATCCAGCTGCTCCATGACACCTAGTGGGGTGCAGGTCAAGGAAAAGCAGAAGTAACACGGTGCGTCCCCACACGCTCTTCACCCTCCAACCAAGTTTTAAAAAAAAAATGCACATCTGCGATGACGTGAATGTTCTGGAGCGTGAAAAATGGAACCTGAAGGTATTGCGCAGTGTGAAGGATACAGGCCAAAGCCTCGATGGCACCCTCCTGTTTTGTGCAGTCGTCGATGGCGGCCAACCAGGGGAGCACGCACTCCAGGAAGCTGTTCATGGTCTCCAGCATCGCTATCTTGCTGAGCACGCCCACGCAGCGCGCGGCCATGTGACGCACCGCTGTGTACGGGTGCTGCAGGCAGGTGAACAGATGCGGAAGGTGCTCCAGCAGCTGCAGTGCGTCACAAAGACAGCAGGCATTTAATCACGGGTCTGTCAAAACTTGGCTTAAACTTCAGCAGTTGTTTTAAGATCGTCATCATCACTTTCTCCTTTTAGGAGTCCCTGCTGCTTAGTCGACTTTCTGACGGACACAAGTATGTTAGAGCAGGCGAGTCAGTCTTACCAAAGGTTTGAGTTCAGAGGCCATGGCCCCCGCCATGACCTCCAGAACTTGCAGAGAGTTGACCAGTTCCTGGGCCGCATTGTCCCCCCTCTCCAGCTGGGCCTGCCTGTCTACAACACACCAGAGACGCACAGGGATTCAGCGGGACGAGAGTCACTCGAGTACTCGACACTATATGTGAGACTTGGCACTTGCTGACATTCAGAGGCTGAAGAAAACTGTCTGAAGACATTCCTGATGTCTTCTCAGTTTTAAATCTTAAATATAAATAAATATTTATCCAATCAGCATACCAATGCACTGCTTTTCAGTCACCACTGTCCTGAGTGGTCCCACTGTGTTCTCCCAGAGGTACGGCAGAGTCTTGGTGAGGTCTGCACTGAAGTGCCTGGCAACAGTTGTTAGGGAGAACTCAGCCCCTCTTCTCTGAATAAGAAAGGGCTTCTTGCTCTAAAAAAGGAACGAAGCACAGATTTAAAAAGAAGAGTTAACTTAACCTCAGGTCAAAATGAGCTAAAATGTTCTTTAGTGCGCTCGCTACCTCGTCATTATCGGCGCTGATGGTGCTGCCGGGGGGAAGTTCTGCGGAGGGAGCCTTTGGGGCTTTAGGGGCCGGGCCCCTCTTGCTCGTGATGGCAAACGCTGCCCTTTGGTGACGGTACAGTGTGATGATGCCGCGGGTTTTGCCGACCATGTGATGCATGCCGTCTTTTTCCAGCCCAACGCCTAGCACGAGAAATAAAGAGAAAAACGTGATCAGCGGCGTGCAAGCGAGCCCTTCTCCGGTGCTGACGCGCGATCGTAGGGGTGCTGTTGTAATTTTCTTTTTACAAAATGCAGCAAGATAGTTGTGTAGTTTGTTGAGAAGAACAATGATTAAAATGTAAATGAGGACCCGATTTTGAAATCCTGACAAGTTCAGTAGAACTATTTTAAATATGACCAAGCTTCAGAAGCTCTTGCCTTTGGCATTTTCCTGTGTGGGGGGCACGGGGCAAGCGGATGATGGCGTGACGGACGAGTCCACGCAGGCCGAGGCACAGAGGTTTTTGATGATCTTGGCGTTGGGGCAGGGCAAGCGCACGGCGCACTGCTGCAACAGCTTGGCTATGAAGGAGGCGGCATAACTCTGAATCAGCGTGTTCTCCTCCCGCTTGATGGCCTCCATCAAAGGCCTGACCAGCGGGTTCAGTTTGTCGGGCAGCACTTGCAGGTTAATCACAGCGCAGGCCGTGAACATGTGGACGCGCAGATGCAGCTGCTGCCACTCCGTGCTGGTCTCCAACACTGTCGCCTGGGCCTGCTGCCGTTTGCTGTCCAGCGCCTGCCACTGTTTCGACTTCACATTCAGACCCGCTGTGGTCTCTGTGAAGATGGTGGTTACCTAGGGAACCAGCGAGGGGAGGAAGTGAGTGACTGGAACGGGAGCGATCTGTTACAGGGCGCAATATCCATTAACCTTTGGAGCTGAGAATCAGCTGGGTACCAAACCATTAACACCAAAGCTGTCAGTTCAGGAAAGAAAAATTATAGTGGAGCTCCAGGAAGCTTGTCATGATAATAACAGCAAAATACTATGACAGCTCAACTTGACGCTAATGACATTTGTTGTTTCATTCAGGTAGAACAGTAGCGTTGTTGGTGGTCAGTATACGCGTGTGGAGTGACTCACCAGTTCGTTGGCTTGATCGATGGTGAAAACGCTACAATTGAGGCGGTCCTGAAGGTCGATCTGGGCATCGGCCAGCAACGCAATGAGCTGCTTGCACTCGTTCTGCATGCGCGTGAAGGGGATGGCGATCTCATCGTAGTACAGCTGCTCGGACAGGATGGCCAGGAGACGAGGCTGCACCATGGACGACACCACCTGGCAATCCTGAAAGAGAGCGATTGGAAAAGCAAATGGAGTTATCCGGCCTACAAAACGAGTAGTAATTTGTGCGCGACGTACATCCACGTCAAGTAAGTGCCCGAGCTTTTCACCTTCTGCAGTGCAGCCCACTCGCAAAGCACCAGAGCCACAGCTATGTGCTGCAGGGCAGACTTGGAGTTGAGGTGGAAGAGCAGCAGCTGGCCTAAAGACTCAGCGGGTCGGATCTCCTGAGATGCAGCGTTGAGCTGAGGGTCGCAGATGCACCTACACAGAGCCCCCAGTAATCTGGATTACAGAGATACAAAGGGAGCAGAGGAATCAGGAATGTTAGGAAAAAAAAAAAAAAAAAAAAAGTATTCATCTGGCAATCCAAGTTTTTTTCTTTTTACTTGAAAGTCACAAGTTCAAGTAAACATCAGAACCTTCTACCTTTTTCTCTGCTAATGCAACAATCACAACTCACTTGGCAGCCATGAGGCGAGCTCGAACCACCACGTAGTCCCTCGTCACCGGATCGTCTGTCACAGTCTCTGCACCTGCTATATACTCCTGGACCGTCTCCTTCACCTGATTGGTCCCCTGCCGCGCCTTTGCACCAGCCTTATCCTGTTGCATCACCACAATTACACTATGTCAATGTGTCGAGCATTTTACTGCCATCACCGAATTAAAATAAGCTTCTCCTCCATTTAAAATGTGCACGTTGAAACGATTTGGAACACAAGCCATTTCTACTGAGTTATTTGTTGGGTTGCTATGGTGCTGTAAAGAAAGAGTTCAACCTTGGAGCGGGCTTTCACTTCCAGCAGCATGTTCAGGTCAATGGGAATGTGCGAGGCCTGCATCATGAGACAGAGCCAGGCGCCCATCCACGGGCAACTGGCTGCCACCACGTACTGCTGGGGGGCCTGAGACAGCAGCTCCATCCACACCTGCGTACAGGAACAAACGTTAACAAAACAAGGGAAAAATCCAAAAAGGTCATTCATAAACAGGAAATGAGAAAAAAAAAAGAAATACTTCAAACCTTTTGGATCAGTTCAAGGATTTCCTCACTGCTCTCCAGTATGCAGGACTGGAAGATGTGCCGGAGCATATCTTGCAGGATGGGGTTGATCCACAGCGCGCAGCTCTGCAGAACAAAACGCAACATCTTATGAGATAAAGTACACAAATATTAAAACAGCTGCCAACTAAAACTAATGTGACCAGAACTCCGGTTTCTGTGAATATAAATAAACCAGGCAGATATTATTTGCAATATTAAATCCAGTATATGGGAAAACTGGCTGGTGTTTGTCATATATCACACACATGTTCAGTGGCTAGTCAAAATTACCTGGTCGGCTTTAGACAGCAGAGTGAACAGGGTTTCCAGCGCCGCACGTCTTACTGATGATATAGTGTGTCTCAAAAACGGCCAAACCCGAGGAACCAGGACCGTTAATGACTGCTGCATGCTGGAGTCCACAAGAAAGGCCAAAGGTCACACACTTAACCTGAAGCACCCGTAGCCGAGCGTCCTTCTAACATCAGGTCGCTTTTTTTGTTAGTGTGTATCCCTGCTTTAGTATTTATTACGCGACCCTCAGAGACTGACCTGCACTGGCGGACCTGTGGATAGGTGAGCAGCGACGACAGCAGCGTCATGATGCTGTTGGTGGAAGCAGTGAGGTCGTCCAAGTCCAAGAGCGCATCCCATAGCGTGTTGACTATGAAGGGCACCTGAGAAACCCAGAATTGTGCGACTAAATTAAGAGCAAGGACAGGGGGAAAAGTAACTAGCGAGAGGTGACACACTTCAGAGACAGAAAACTGCAGAGGACCCTTGTTTGGCCTCTCTGACCTTGTTGGGCAGCAACTGCACCAAGCCTTCCACCACGGGGATGAGGGACGCAGCTGCCACGGCTCTGACATCATCATCGAGGTCCTGCAGGCCGACGGTGATGGCGGGGAGCACCCGGGGCAGTAAGACCGAGATCAAGTCCTGGAAAGCACAAGGGAGGAGACGGATGAAGCTCGCCACATATGCATGGCTGCGAAATGAGAAAGAATTGCCTCCACAGTGACATTGTTCCGCAAAGGAGCAGATGACGACCTCCCCCCACAGCTTGCATTCACGGCCATATGGCGTCCAGATCAAGCGCACCGCAGAACCCCTGCTATGCTTATTTAACAGCTCATCATGCGCACGCAGAACAGGTGGTACCTGTCGGACAGCCAGGGCATACTTGATTCCCAGCAGGCCGCCATGACGGACCTCCCACTGGTCCTCCTTAAGCAGCTTCAGCAGGACATCCACTGTCATGGAGACACCAATTTCATTCATATGGCGAAGGGCCACGCCAAGCGTCTGGGCACACGTCTCCCTGACAGGAGCCACCACCTGGAATAGGGACAGAAATACATTAGAATTACAGGTAGCTGGTTCAACTGTCCCTCAGACATTCTGTTCAGTGATTCTGCAAAGAGAAAAAAAAAAAACTACCTCATCAGATACAAAATCCCCAAAGCGGTCCAGAGCGAAGACACAGAGTAGGCGGATGACCAGGTCCTCTATCCACTCCTGATGCTGCCGCAGCATCTGAACCAAGACGTGGGACAGCGTGACGTTTAATTCTCTCCAAAACACAGAAAAACCCGAGCTCGGGGATAAGTTATACCTGTTCCACGGTGCTTCCCACCAGCTTCCCACCCCCTGCACCATGGGACTTGAGGATTTCTCTCAGACCTGTACCAGCACCATGACGAATCTGCACACAACCACATACAATGCAGTTCTATTTGTTTGCATATTATTTTGCATTATTTGTTTCTGATGGCAACTTCAAAAAGTTTCTTTGCCAATGTGTGTGTGTGTGCATGCTCACGCTTTTTTTTTTACCTCCCATGAAGGATTGAACAGGTCATTGCAGAGCTCCTCACAGAAGCTCTCCAAAGGCCACTCATGTATCTAAAGATGTAACAGTGAGACATTAGTTACACCTCCGTTCAATCGGCACTGATTTGTAATCATCATTTACACCAGTTACCAATTTCAATTTGTTTATTTGAAAGCTTGACATTTAGTTACCGGGCTTGTTTCTGATTCCTCACCTCTTCTAACAGACCGGAGTTATCTGGAACGTTGTCGATTAAGACTTTATGCTCTGTTGCCGGTTGGTCAATAACAACATTGGTGGTTTTCCTTCGTTTCTCTTCAGGTTCACCCTCAAAACTGTCATTACTAAGAGATAGAGAGATCATAAACAAAGATCCTTCAATATGTATCATTTTGACGCAGACCCAGTATAATGTCTTCTAACTGGGTCCTTTAAGAAATCTAGATGACATGTGATAAGACTCTCCAGCTGCAGTCAAAAGTGTCGTCGCTAACAGTAATCCTACCTCTTTTCATTCGGATCCATGTCTCTGGATCGCTGCTTCGCCACCAGCTTAGCCATCCTCTTTGCCTTATTCTTCTGACGGCTGCTCATGCCGGGCCGGAACTCCGAGTCAATCAGCTCAGCGGCATGAATGGGCTGAAAACCAAACAGCGGAGATATTGGGACATTTTAATTTTCAGATGCGCTACAACACAGAACAGATTAATGCACGAATCATTTAGCAAAGTAATTCTCTCGCTCAGTGGTTACGGTTACACAGCAGCTCTGATAGGCGAGCTATATTCTCCCCATTTACTGTTTTATACTGTGTGGGACTTTCTGCTGTAAATGAAAAACAATACAGCTGGCTCCACTACAACTGCAAACTGTTAGGACACTCTACACACCAGTGAGATATATATATATATATTTATTTTAAAAAGGTGTTCGCTCTACTGTAGAATTACGCCGACAATACTGACAGAATAACAACAGACAGACTAGACAACACGATCCAAGGTAAAAACTGTAAACACACCCAAAAAAACATGTTAAGTTCAAAACAGGCTGAGGGGAAAAAAAAAAAAAAAGAACAAAAGAAAATGACACAATCAGCATGACGCTAATACAGATCCCTAATCACATATCCTGTGTAGACAAGCCTTAGTGCTGCAGCGCAAATGCTGCACAATAACACAACAGGTTCGAAAGCAACATTTGTCACTCGGCACTTCACAGCCTCTGTCAGAGAAGGTACAGCGGGCTGTTCTTGTCTATACTGAATTCAAACTGAGAAAGATAAGTTGGACCATGGCCTTAAGCCACAGCTCCTCACTGCAGGGCAACATTCAGCTGCTGAAAGAAGCCGCAACAACAGGCGACAACTTCCTGCCTCACATTTCTGATTACCTTAAACTATTTTTGAACTTTATAATCCAGAGGCTGTAGCTCGCAGTAAGAACCACAGCAAACCGAATCACACAAAGTGCACGCTCACGGGATCAGCTGACGCAAAACAGAGGCAAAAGTGAGACCCACTACATGGTTGCGGGAGCTGGATCCAGCTGTGGCTTTGCTTCCGTGGGCTCTAAGCCCACTGGGTTGACAGGTGTAGTCAAGGTCCTCGTCGTTGAACAGCTCCTCCGTGTCCATGCCGATGGCGGCGCCCATGTCCAGACCCAGCTTCTTCTGAAGAAGCTTCCTCTGGCGAGCAAGACGTTCCTTGGGGTCCATCTCACCTGAGGACAAATGACAGGAAAGTCAGTAGTGTGAAGAGAGAGCACATCATGACTGTGTGAGGAATAATGATTATGTGTTTGCGAACGGCAGAGTCACGGCATGAAAATGATTAAAGCCAGGGCCACAAATAAATACAGGGAGAGCATCATAAATAGCGCTGAAAGTTGCCTAGAAGTTGCTAGATTTAGCAAATTCCAACAGCACGGGGCACCTTGAATGAGAAGTGAAATTAGGTCACAGGGAAGCAACTACTGCTCGAAAAACAACAGGCAGGAAAAGCCGAGATGATCAAAATAAAACGACCATCAAAAGATAAGGACGAGCAGCTTTCCTCATCCAAATATTCAAATGGCTGTGTGGCATTTGTGCTTGCATCAGAATCAGCTCCAGATATTAGTGATGATGTTGCAGTAATACAGTCTCAGGCAAGTACAGACAAGTGCGTGTGGGGACAGGGAGTGAGGCTGGTGCACAAAGTTTGTCTGACAAAGAAAGGTTACGACTGAATCCACTTCCTCAAATCAAAAGTAAGAAAGTCTGGAAAGTACACACCTCAAAATCTCCCAATTGGTTCAGAGTCCGGGAAAAACGTGAAGCTGTCCGGTAGTTACTGGCCCAAAAGAACAGCCACCAACATCCCACACTTACATTTTACGGTTCAAACAATTCCCACTTCTCCTCGTACAGGTTATGAGCTACACAATGACCTAACAAAGTAACAATCGCTCTTGTTTGTGTGTGTGTGTGTGTGAGAGAGAGAAAGTATGTGTAACACTTTGGCAGAAAAAAACAATAAACACCACAAACCTGTTTTGTCGTCCTGCAGCTCAAACTCAGCCCCAGCAGATCCCAGCAGAGAGGCCCCATGTTTCAGCAGGCGGGAGATGTCAAAGTGGTAGAAACTCAACCGGCCACAAGAGGAGTCCTCCGGAGACAAGTCTTCACAAGACTCTACGGGACACAAAGGCAAGAATCTCAATACGGCACATCTGTCCTTCCAACTACGTGAACGAAACCGAGGCCACGTGTACGCGAGACGTCTCTTCCTCCAGCGGCTCCATCAGGACCGATCTTGTACTAATCAACTGAACGCCGCACACACCCGACATCACATGCACTGTGTAACTACACACTACACACACTCCATAACAGCAATAAAGCACAGCTCCGTAAACAAATGAATGGATTTAAGGATGAGAACTTATATTTTCATTCATTACAACAAATATAATGTAGAGTGTACCAGCGTGGTCTTTTACAGTGTTGCATTGTGGGTTGTTTGTAGCCTTATTATGTGGCTAGACTATCTTTTCACAGTTTCAGTTCACAGGCCTTACAGGTGTTTGGTTAGTCCAGATTAACCTGCAGCATGTTCTGCTGTAGAGTCGGAAAAAATTTAACTGCAGAGAAACTAATTGTATGGGAGGCGCACGCTGCATCAGCGAGCGTATTTGTTTTGCTTTTGTTCTTGCATATGTGTGAGGGTATTGTGAAATACAACAACAGCTCCACCCTCCCGCTACTCCACGTCCAAAGACAGTGTTTAATGCAGCACATCTGCGCCACCCTCACATTTCAGAGCTCACCTTCCTTAGGCCTGGGGGCCGGGTCCCACTCAGGAATATTCTTCACGATGGCCTCTACAGCTTGACCTGCTGCTATGCGAGTGTCCCAGTTGGGGCTTCTTAAGTAAGTTAAGACCTTGCAATTGACAGAAAATAGATTTAATTAAAATATAACTGTCTAATCCATGAAGAGGTAAAGAGGCAACGACAAAGCAAAATCTCTGGCCTTGCTTTTTTTCTCCGTTTGTCAAGAATTTAAGGGTGTTTAACCTTTCTTCTTCTTATCGGAGACTTGCGAGACTGTTAGACGACATACATTATCAAATACACACCTTTGACAGTAGGTTATTTAGTTCATGTGGGTGGAGTTTGACCACTTCTCCAAGCTGCTGGGCTGCTGCTTTCCTGGTGACTGGTGTTGTTCCAGTGTCAAGCAGGATAAACAAACGATCAAGTCTAAAGATAGGTTTCAAAAAAACAAAAAAACAAAACAAAGAATGGTGAACAGACACCTTACAGACCACACACAATGCACAGCACTGAACCAACATCCTGGCTCTTCTTTGCCAATTTCTGATGCTCAAGTGTGCAGCGCCTTCTTCCAAGCTTTGAACCTAATCACTAAACCACGATGCATTAGTAGAATCTTCGTGTGCATTAATACTGTCTCTGCTTTTTTTTTTGCATTAAATTCTACACAAAAACAGATGGCAGATATGCAAATTGCTCTCACAGCAACACACATACTGTTAAAACTATTATGTTTTATGAATTGTTTGCCTTGACAACAAGGTAACCTGTCCAGTGATCCTGGTCTTTGACAGAGGTCATTAGCAGTCTATTAATAAAGTGGGGTGGATTAGAGATGTAAGGCATGACCCCAGGTTACACTAATACTTAAGCTGAAGCACAGACGAGTCGACTTTGCTATGCAAAGCAAGACCTCTGAAACCACGTGGAATTATCACAAAGGTAATACAGTGCACACCACAACTATGTTGGTGCATTTCAAAATGAAGTTTAAGACGACCGAAATGTAAGCATCAAGATCGGGATGCCAACTTGCTACTTGACAGGCTGGTGAGTTTAAATTTGCTCTAAATTAAGTGCATCACTGATATTGATCCTGTTCCACTTAACTAATTTCTTATAACTCTAACGCAGGTAACCAGTGATGGCACCTCATTTTGCAGACTGACTTTCCTGACAACTTCACAAGAGCCTGTGTTTAAACGGCAAAGCATCAGTAGAGGAGAGCGAAGCACTAACATGTAAAATGAATTCTCACTGACATTTCGCACCTGCAGGGAGCATGACTCCAAACTGAATTATGAGCCCAGTCCGCTGCCGGCCTGCAGATCCCAGCCACGAGTGGTGACTAAGTTGCACTATAACGTTACAGTCTGTTAGCTTACTAGCTATCGATAGTCGGCCGTCGCCATGCCATTCTTTGCCAAATCAAAAGCTAGCAGGTGTTAGCCGGATCGCTAGCTAATTGTTAATGAAAGTCAGACAGGCAGGACCGAATCAGTTTAAGTGCAAGCCAGACTTACCTTGAAACAGCCATGATCAAAAATGATATGGCCTTTCACGCCCCGCATTCAATTGGCGACCAGTAATCGGAGGCTTTTCCCTCTGCTTTTTAACGTTTCCAATGAGACAGATAACGGTAGGTGAAGTCATTAGCTAGTTAGCAGCTACCGCTAGCTAGCCGAGGCCCAGGCGGCTGCTTGTGACCACACCAACTCTGTCTACCGAAGAGAGTGACTTCACCACCAAATCATGGCTTCAAAGTTGTCCCTCTTGTCTCTCCGGTATCTTCTCCCACACGATCTCGCCAAGTACCCTACGCATATCAATCTATAGCTCAATCTACCCTTCAGAACTCTTCGCAGACAAATATTTTAACCTAATAAGATGTAAAGAGTTATTTTGTTGCACGTTGAGGGCGACCGAGAAGACTGTTTTTATATGAGGAGCCATCTTGCATTTATTCCTTCCTCCACAGCAGGCGGAGGCTGATTGGCTAGAAGCACCGGGGAGAGCCAATCAGAAAGCACGTTAAAAGAGGAGACGAGTGGAAACGAAAAAGGACGAAGAGGGATAGTCCCCCCCCGCGTTAGCAATATTGTTGCACTTTACGTGGCTCTAGTTTCTCTAAAACCAAAAACTAACTGGCTTAGGTGTATGTGCCTGTATATTCACTCCGAAATAAAGCAGGTGCCATTTAATTGTTCATCTGAATCAGAATTCATAATAATGCAGCGAATCCTTTTTTTCATTTATGTCTCTATACTTTTGGTTGTGCTGACGGCGCCCACAGTGATAGTCGCAATAAAAACCCTGAGCTGACCGTGGTCCTGAAAAACCAAAGGTTAACATCCTCATTTACCGACAGACAATCCTTTGTGTAGTCTTGAGTGAAGAATGCTACTTCAGAATCTCCCCAAGTAGCATTCAGCAGTTAATCATGCTTAGTGTTTCAGAGAGCTGCTGTTTAGGTGGTGTTAAGCAGGATTAACCAGCTGGGCAAATATGCAGACAGTTCAGTGGACAACAGTTGTACTGATGGTATTGCAAAGTTCAGGTATTTACAGTTTGGAAATCAAATATGTAATTTATTGTCCTAACACTGACACCTATGAAATACAGTCACACAAACATACACCTTACAACTGTATTAAATAGTTCATCATATCATATTTACTTGATACTTGATATGATTGCTGAGTGCCTAATCTACAGTAAACATCTATTACTCAGACATGTGACACTTGAAGGCGTTTAAAAAAATGAAACCAACACACCTAAAAAAAAACACTCAACTGTAATTTTAACACTCACTTTGTGTATGAACATACACATTTTGCTGATTGCTGTCGTGCCAATTTTTGCAGAATGTTGTCTGCCATCTCTTGACAAACTCGTCAGAGCTTATTAAACAACATCAACATCAACATCACAGCAGTAAAATACAATGTTAGCCCAATTTTGTTGGAAACCCAAGAACAAGCTGAAGAAATCTTCAGTTCACAGATGAAATTTACTTATTTACTAAGATTTTAGCGATCAGAGGATAACCCTATTCAGACAATTTCTTTTGGTATGTCCAATGTGCAGAAATTTCAAATAGGCAAGAGGTTTTCTGCTTACCTTTGGTTTAGGCGCGCCTGGAATTGTCCGAAAAAATTCTCCTCCGATCGACTCCAGCGGTCCTGAATTCGGACAGGATCTCAGAGTAAACCAATCCACTCAGAGACAACCAATCCAAGTCACGGCACCAAATTGTTAGGTCGATTCTTTTGTTGAAAGTCCAAGAACAGACTGGAGAAACCTACAGTTCGGAAACAGCATAATTTATTACGGCCACAGGTAAAGTATAGCAGCGCTGGGCCCAAAGTGACAGAAATATCGCAGGATCTCAGTCAGAGTGAGCCCCGAACTTTAGAAACGGTTCACATTTATCTCCCTGGGCTGGGTGACGTACACACACACAACCAAATGTAACGGGCCAGTTCCCAGGGACGTGGGGAGGACAACCGCTGTCCTTGCTTTGTTCTTGGACTGTTTTAAACTACATGTGTGAGTCTTGTTTTGGCGTGTAGCTAATGCTAGCTGTACAGACCTTACTGATATAATAGAGAAGTTTCATTTGCCTCCTGGTATGCAAAACATTTCTAACTGGTCATGTTATCTTATAGTTCCAGACCTTACAAGGACATACATTGTGTGAAAAGTACAAAACTGGAACATAGGTTCAATGGAAAAGTACAGAATAAGGATTCATGATGTCTTAAAACAATGCCGTTTATAACAACAACATGTTTTCAAGTTGTAGTCTACCAGAGCAAAAAGGAACATGATGGGGATTTGGAGCACAAACACTTTGTCGGAAACCTTTCTCAGTCTGCCCTCATAATATTTCATGATCTGGACTTTGACTTTGAGTCTGAGTATCTCAAAGGAGGAGTCCTGCAAAATATCCAAAAATAATATGACTGATATTTAGGTAAACACAAATAAAACCACACACAAAATCTGACTTTGTTGTATGGAGGAGGGAACGCTGCATGCATGTGATCAGCCCAGTATTAAACAGTGGATAAGTACTAAAAGAGAAACATGACTCACAGAAAAAGGCTGGTTTTGAGATGACAGAATTGCATCTTATCTCTTGTAAATCACCATGTGAAAGCATCACTACAGGGAGCAGCTGCCTAGAATTTGAATTTAAAATGATTTGATCACATAATGAGCATCCTGTCTGTTTGCAGAATTTTGGTTATGAAACATTGTTATGCAATATCTAAAATAAGCACAGGGCTTCGCAGTTTGGAGTGCTATGTATGCTCACATTTAGATAACACTAGATCCTGTTTTGTCTCACCAAGACAATGCAATGTATAGAATCTAAATAGGGACAGTAACAGTCAGTTTCACTCAAGCCTTATTAAATGATCAACATGGGTTTCTGGATAAGAAACGGTCAATTAGCCTATTTGATTGTTTTAATTTAACTATTCATTTTGCTGACATTTAAGTGAATTTGAAAGATGTCCATGACTTGTTGACAGCAGTATATATTTTAACCTATGGTGGTATTACAGTTGGTTTTACAAGGTCTTCTTATACATTTTGGTCCCTTCTCTCTCCTATGCTTAACTTCTTATTCTGAAGCATTTTCCTGAGTATGCAAATTACAATGTAGGACCCCCTCGATCCTAATGGATAGTCAACGCCAGGAGGTGTGGCCAACCAGCTGCCCACACTCCTGCCAATGAATGCACAGGCAACCAGTCCAGTGCTCCAATGCCGTGAGGGTAATTTGGCGGAGAGACTTTATAAAGGCCAGTGTACGCCATAGATCTATATTTCAAACATAAGCAAGAGAGTCGGTGTATAGTGGCCCGTTTCATGTCGGCTGATGGTGTTACCTGCTGTTTGGCTTGTCAAGTTGCAGCGGCTGTCTTTAGAACCATAGGCACTTTGTCTGTTTCAATAGCCAATTAGCCCTCAGCAAAATCAGCCCCAGCTGGTTGTTTTGGACAGAGGAAAGAGATGATCAGCTGAACAGTTCCTTACGCTCTTTTATAGTTATTTTCATTTCATGAATATGTTAACTACAACCGTACCAAGTAACTCAGCTATTAATTAGACCTACCTCGAATGTAGCGGCCGCCACAGTTTTATAATGAACATAATTTTTCTTAATACTTCCTTTATTAACAAAAGACATGTTTGTGCGAGCTCCTGCTGGCCAACAATGAACTTAGGTCACAAGCTAGGGTACGTAGTTAGCCTCCTAGGGATCTCACATGCACAGTCTTGTTAAGCTCAGTACATAAAAAGGAATGTTACTCTGGTTGTGTATTCTGTTTATTTACAGTAGCATGATAGTTGGGTCAGAATATCTTTGGTGTTGCTGTCGTGGCACTAGCTAACAGAATAAATGTGGTAGCACTTTGCTATGCCACAATCAAGTTGGCACAGAATGTCTAATGGATAATAATTCAGAGATTTACACTGTGTAGTTCCAGGTTTTCCATTAATTATGATTCTTTACATCAAAGGAGGTGGGGGTGATGTGAATTTCTAAGATAGTATATTTAGAAAGGAAAACACTGGACATAAAGGTGAAAAAAGAGAAATTGAGACAACCTTCAGGCTCCTTCATTATGACTAATTTTTTACTTTTCCCATTTGACTGGTTGGTTGACTGACTCTGACAGGTTTGCTGTTTTGTTTTGGGGTTTTTTTGTTCCTTCAGGAAGATCCATGCTCAGTGGAAATCTGCTGTGTTGTGGGCTGACCACTGGCACTAAGACAAACCACAAAAATTCTTTCCAAGGTCACTCTGATTTATCACAGTATTACATCATACTGATTCTTACACGTATGTACTGTATCTTTGTACTGTGGAGAATGTGATCTGCAACACTGTGCTTGTGCTTGTTTTAGCATGCATAGAGTAACAGATGGATGGGTGGGTGGTTGGGTTTTTGGCAACTGGAGAGGACTATGTGAAAGTCGTTGAACTTATTTCTTTTATAGCTTTTATCCTGAACTTTGTAGGAAACTGTAAAAAAAAAAAAAAGGGAAAAGGAAAAAAGCCCATATGGTGTTGAGATTTCAAGTTTATGTTTGACTTTAATCCTTTCATCCTTGTTCATTGTGGTTTGCTTGAATCACCAGGACCACACTTAAAACTCATGACTGACAAAAGGATTAACACAGAGCCCATATGGACTTAGAGAGTGTGTGTGTGAATTAGTGGCTACACACAGGTTGGTTGACTTGGTGAATAAATACGTGGTTAGCAGAGTGGTAAAGCTGTCAGAATGACTTTAGAAATCTTGCTCCACCCACCAGTTTGGCTACAGAGTTGATATCCCGTGTCTGGGAGGAGGAAGCAAGGTATCATAAACAGCTAGAAGACTTTGGTCCTCATCACAATGTTAACCAGTCTCCTTCCTCCTCCACAGGAAGCTCTGCAGCATATACTCCCAGAGCGGAAATGCTATTTTAGTAGGTCTGCCACATCATCAGTTGTAGGAATCATGTGTCATCTGAGGTTTACTGGGAAGGTTTGCTTTCATCAGACTTGACCACATTGTTTTACAACAGGAACTGGCTTTAATCAAGGAACTACCAAGACCTTAACCCTAAGTTTAACAAAGGTTCCAGACTTAAAAGTGAATAAAAAATGTTGAAAGTGGAAGGAAAGCAAAGTGATTGGAGTTTATTTAACTAAAGGAGACAATAGCTTTGTGTCTCTTCTTCTAAAGTTGTCCTTCCCCTCTGTTGTCCAGGAGAGTGGAAGCATGTGGTTCACCTCAAAAGTGCAATTTTGATACAAATCAAAAAATCAAATGAACAATCATTTTAATTCAACTAACACAGATTTGTATTTTATTTAAAACTATCTTCATAGAAGTGCACAGCACTGACTGAAATCCTCAGAAGAGCAACAATTTTCTCTGCAAATAAACTGTGACATCTAGAGGAGTATATTCATTTTTAGTTTCACAAATGACAATCATCAAAACAAAAAACAACTAAACAACTAAATTTCAAGGCACAGAACACCTACACAAACTGTGTGTTTTCTTATCTCAACCACAAACCGACGTAAATCCCTTTTGTTACTGCCATTTTAACTTAGCATAGTAATATCATAAAGACTACAGGCACAAGGTAAATACGTTCAATACTTTTGAGGTACTTTGGCTTAATTAAATACAAGACTTTTGGTCTGTAGCTAAATTATACAGTAACACTAGTCGGTACAGTGGTGCAAACTCTGCCTCTAGTCACCTCACAACAACATTCATTCCTGATATCTCAAACAGCTTGAACAAAACAAAAATCCTCACGCAGGCTCTTCACAGAAAATTACAGCAGAGTATGCATATTGCACATTGCGTACACATTATGATTCAAAGTGCTGCGCCAATCTCAGTGAGTCTCTTCAAATTAAAAACACGTTTTTTTTCCCATTCTAGAGAAACACATCACCACCACTTGTCTCTTCTCCCCCAGAAATGACAACATCCTGAAAATCCATCATCTGTCAAAGCATGGAGCAGTGCAGGTGTAGTGCATGCTGACTTGGTAAGCCCTGTTTGTATGGTTAGACTTTGGATCCAGTGAGGCAGTGATGGCCTGGGCGGTACCATGCTGGGGACCGCTCGGAGCCTGCAGGCTGCTGGTGGAGTGGCTGAGGTAGGAGGCCGGCCTGTGGTTGGCCTGCTGGGGATACTGCACGCTGGGCCGGTGCAGGTACTGGGCCACAGTGGCTGTCTGGCCTGAACTGTGGTACACCATCTGCTGCTGCTGCTGGCCGGGCTGCTGGCACTTCTGCTTGTTGGCCTCTTTGACATCACTGTCATGTGCACTGTGTAAAAGAAAAGGACAAAGGGTTGCACTGTTGATTAGTGAAAACATTCAGTGCTATAAGATAAGCATTGATGTGTGTCTCTTGTTGAATGCGTCGTGTCAGATGTTTCAGCTACTGTCTGCAAGATCCTAGTCTCATTGTGCGATGCACGCCAGCGTGTACTGCAAGTATCCATCTGCATCACCAGCATAAATGGCTACATTTATTTGTCTTTGCTGACTACCGTTGAGCATGGAAAGAGTTCAGCCACAGACGGATACACACATGAGTAGTTTCTCAGCACATGGGACTAGGTTCTCCCATGTGTAGCCTGTGAGGCGCTGCAGTCGGGGTGGCCATGTAGGGGACACGTGGAGGATGAGGCGGGAGGCTGCCACACACGCAGCAGCCACCAGTGAGGGGGCATAACACAAAAACATGTGATCTGAGGGGAGAAAAAAAACACCCATCTGTCAAATACATAGAGAAAACTGTATTACCCTGCAAGGGAGAACATCCATTTAAAAAATGCATAAACTTAAAACCCTTTTTTTTTAAAACTTCATTGCCTTCACAGTTACTGCTCTCTGCCTTCGTAGAGCAGTGTATTATTAGAGGAACTCCGCTGTGGCATTTGACAGTTGTGATCTGAATCGTATCTTCTGATTTGTGAACATTTCTCTCATTTTGGGACACATCTGAACTGTTTCAGTGACTAGTACAGGTTTTTTGATCATCTATAATTCCTGAAAAGCTCAAATACCTTAAGAAATATAATTTACCTTGCAAGGAGACCTCCAAGAAATAATCAGCGTACTTGGCCATGTACAATTTGGTCTTCTTCAGGCAGGTCATAGGCCAGCCATCATGGAGGTCCCCCTCATGGACGGCAATAGACAGGTAGTATTCTATGAAATGAGCAGCTGTGGGGAGGTACAGGTTCCACTGGAAGGTTTCCAGCAGGAGAAGCTCCATGTGTAGTAAACCCTGCTTGGTCAGGACCAGGTTCATGGAACTCATGCAGCCCAGGCTGTTCAGGGTCTCCAGCTTTGGAACCCGGTCTTCCCTTTCCTCAAATTTACCTGCAGAGGTTATTATTATTATTATTTGGAGGGTCACAAAACATAACAACAAGGTGGAGAGGTAGTACTCGACCACTATAGCTTGGAGTCAGTGACATACTTACTAGCCAAAAGAAGACATGAGAGGGAGACCATGTGGAGCTGCTGCATTGTGACATCATAGCGGTCCATGAACAGGTCCAGCAAGTAGACAGCCAGGTGTCTGGCTGCAGGACACAGCCTGAAGTGGTTGCTGACGATGGCTATGAGGTCTGCAAAGTATCGTCTCAAGTTCAGCTGCGGGGACTGGCCTTTGTAGGATGGCAACTTGAGCTCCTGTTAGAGAACATACTATGTTTGAGATGTCAAAGCGCATAAACTTTGTGGTCATTAAATTTTAGTTTGGCTGTAATCTGTTCAGGCAGTATGTTTACAAACTAAAACAGATAGACTCTGTCTGGGCCAATATAAGATCATCACTGATATACTGATATCAGCATGTGTCAACTGGTAAGTAACAAGACACTGCAGTGTAGAAATACCAAAATGTGCATGACATAATTTAGAGAATGAATTACCTTATGTCATACCTTCTTGTTATATATTGCAGGGACATTTCTTATAAATATTTTAATGAAGGGATCCTTTTCAATAAAGTTTCTTTGTATAATGCATTTATTTGAAAAATGACCAATATATCATCAGAGTTTTCATTGGTTTAATTGGTATCAGATTTAACAGGGGATCGTATGTTTATAAAGATAAATACATAAAACAAAGTACTAATTAATAAATAAAAGAGAGATTTTGTACAAAAATTTGATCCTTGCCACTTGTTTTTTTAAAAAAAACTCTTTAAAGTAACTTTTTTTTCAACCCCATGTCTGATTTGGCAGCCATCACACCAGTTTATTATGTCCCACTCACTTTGTACCGTAGCGACTGGTATATATCTGCAGCCAGTTGTCCTCTCCACCATTGATCCTCCAGCTCCATTTAATACGGTGCTTTGGAAACCTGTGAAGGGAAAAACGATCAGCTGAAGATGCTCTGCACACAGAGAAGCGAAGTCTCTGATGCACAATGACACTCCTAAACTCGGCTGAGTGTCGTGCAACACCCACATAACAGTTCACGTCAGCGGATCAGGGGTGAGCACCGTGATCGCTCGCCTGTCGTTCATTGTGTTTTTCTAAACTAAGGCAATAAAAATGTTAATGTTTACGGCACAAAAGTGGAGACTCACCAAATGAGCACATATAGTGAAAATTGCGGGCAATTTCACTGAAGTATACTTCAATTTAAACTAGCCGAACATGCCTGCTTTCACTCATTGTTGTAGTCAGTCCAGCTCAGCACGAGTTCAGCAAACGGTACTGCTGCCTTCACGTGCTGCCGGAACCCAAAACCTCTGCTAAAACAGATTTACCACCTTTTTTCCACATTGTGTGTCGCATACTTTTATGTTTACCTTGTCTATGTCCTTAAGGTTGGCTCCTAACATCATCGTGCAGCCTCGACTTGCTGTTGGAATTGGAAAACACATGGTGAACTTTTTCACTGTCTCTCCGGGGATAGGAAAACTTCTAGTGTCACTAGTTCCGATTAGCACTTAAAAGCACCATTGCATTGCTGGGACTGATAGCGCACACAGGACGCAGCCAATTACAAGTAAGTATAGCAACTGTCAGCATCCAATCGCTGCATACAGTGCTGGCAGCCAGATGCAGCCAATAGGCAACCCAAAAAAGGGAAAAGGTAAGACTTTGTTTTACAAAGGTCCAATGTGAACTGACTGATATCTGGAATTATGCCTGGAATAACGGAAACAAAAATGATAATGAGCTGGTTACTGTTGATTGACAATCTTAATCTAATGATGAACATTTCATAACTGACTGAATTCACTGGTAACCTTTTATTCACTCTGTGCAATGAAATGTCAGAATTTATTGGAAGCATGCTGTGCACAATTTTCTTTATTTTTTTTAAATTTTATTTTATTTTATTTTTCAAAATACAGACTTAATAGGACATACTTGAGGATCATCCCTTCAATAAATCACTCTAAACTATAAATTATATGATATAGATATATATAGTTTAAATGTAAAATGCATCACATTTACTTCTCTTTAGCCTCCATAAAATGTAGACAGAAATTCTAATATATATAAAGAAATTTTATAATCTCTTTAGATTCATTTCAAGCCATATATTGTAGAATATGATATTCATGGAAGCCATTTACCTGTGCTAGATCACACTTAGCTTTAAAACTAAGAAGAGAAAAGAAATAATAAACCGAGACAAGGTTATTATGCGCCCTCTTTCTCAGTTTTCAGTTATATTAAGTTATTATTTTGCGTTTAGTTACTGAAATGTATTCCCATGCATGTTCCTCCCAGACAAAAGCAAACCAGGCATGTTAAATTTAATGTTGACAAAATGTTCAGAGTCTTTTTTGTAATACAAATTCAAAATGGGTCAGTTTGCCCCAGCAGCACAGGACAATTCAGTTTGACCTGAATTGGTTAATGCAATACAATGGCTTGCCTGTCTTTCAGGAGTAAAAAAAACTAACCCCTAACCCTTGCCACTGCTCCAAGTAACCAGAACAACTAATTGTACAAATTGGTGATGACATTGATGATGATGATGTGATGACATCATTAAAGAATTCAGCAGATTATATACATCCTTTTTTTTAAAGACATGCAATATTTAGTGGCTATGTGCATTCAAGCAGTATTGTAGAAAGTAGTGTCTTGAGCCAAAAGAACCAAGCGAAAATGAGATTTGTTTAGACATTCCTGAAAGTTGTCCTTGTGTGTAAGCATTTCTGGGGCCTCTGAGTATAGCACATTCAATCTAACTGTAATCAGTTATCTAAGTTAACTATAAAACACCATGTTCTTTTTGACATGTTTCTGTATAGAAACTGAAAATTGTATGAAAAATTGACTGAAAAAGACATAATTGTTTCATCAAAAAAGAGCAGTCCAGGGACTGTGGCTGCATGCAGGGGGTGAGTCTTAAGAGGATTGGTAATGCTATTGGCACTGTGGTAGAAGCTGTTGAGTTGGTGGGTAGTCTTGTTCTTAATGGATTGGAACCGTCTCCCAGAGGAAACAAAGGAAGTCCTGGGTGGAGGGAGCCGGTGGCGTCCTTTCTATGCTTTCTTCCCCCTGGTGTCAAGCAGTCCCTTGTTGGAGGGGGCAGCTGAGAGCCATTGACCTGCTCAGGAGTGTGAACAGCCCACTGCTGTTCTCTCTCAGAGCAGGCTGAGAGAAATATCAAAGCACAGAATGTACACTGTCACTTATTGATATTACATTGGAGCAGCGAGTGTAATGATTCAAGAGTGTTTGCAGAAGGAACTTTAGCTTTCCAGGATGGTATTGGTGATGCCAAAGATTGTGAATGACTCATCATGGTTTCTTAATTCAAACCATTGATTTTCTGCTGTACATCAGAGGCTACTTGGCAACTCAGATGATCATCTTTACCATATCTTAGTTTTTTGTGCTTGTGTGCGTGTGTGTCTGTGTGTGTTGGGGGAGGGGGGCAGCACAAAGGTTATTTTGCCTATATAGGGACATGCATATAATTTAACAGCAGAGTCTGTATATTGGCAACTTGTGTATTATAAATTTTGACAAAATTTACAAAGTCAAAAGGTTACATAAACTGGGCACCTTATTTCAGCAACCTTAAACACATTTATTTTAACAACATGAAGTTAGATATCAAAATGACTGCTATATATGTCTAAAACAATAGTTAGTTAAATATAATAATAATTATTATTTTTTTGTTTACAAATAAACAATATACAGCCTATCATCTAGATGCATAAAGTGTCTCACATTTACTGAACTCATGCCCTGCAGGCAGTTTCTATGGCTGTTATATGGCTGTTAACTGTGGGGAGCAACACTTCATTGGGTGTTAATGTAATTTGTGAACTGCTGGACAACCGAAAGGGCATCTTGCTCCTTTCTGGCATAGCAAAAGCAAGCTGCAGCTTAATTTCCCATTTGTTTTAAAGGGCAATGAGCTTTAAATTACACACTTTACCTGCCTAGGATAACAACAAGAACTTTAAAAAAAATCCATTACAAAATCATTTGGTTTTGTCGGCTATTTTTATCGTCTTCTTATTGCTCGAACTATAGTAAACACAGAGTCTCTTTAGTTTTCTGTTCATGTATGGCCATAAATTTAAGTAGCAAATGAAATTATAAAGTTTTTTTAACAGCTTCTATTTATTTATCCATGCCTTATCCATGCCCATTTCCTATTTTTCTCTCTCAGCTGATTATTGTTCTACACATTCACACTAAAGATCATTCTAATTGCACGATGCCCAGGAGCCTTAAATCCTCCAGCCACCAAAATCCTGGGTTGCCTTGCATTGAAAGGCTGGAATATTTGTATTTTCACTACAAATGTGCACACTGCTGCAGTATGTTTCATCGTTATTTATCATCTTTTGGAATTCACTAGGTCACATGTGAGTTGAGGAGGGCGCATGCACTCAATATTTGAGGCAGATGACTGCAGTTTGGCAGCCTTTCATTTATGCAGAAACACTAAATGTAGTTGACAGCGACACTTGTGAATGTTAAAGTCCAACTGTTTACCATCCTGCCGTCTACAGTATGACCTGAAATAATGAATTTGACGGAAGTCGGTGCCAGCTGCTGAAGACAGCCTGTGTTGGAGGTTTATGAAAGCTCGCCGCAAAATGTCATTTTAAAGCGTTGGGGCGCTGCTTTAACTTGTGCTGACCGACGTGAATTATCCACAAACGCACCGAACACTACGTGAAAGCAGCGAGAGCAGTGCCACCATGAAACACAGCCCAGTGTTTGCGTTGAGCTGTAGGCCCGGGACGGGACGGGACGGCTCTCCGTCGGACGCACCAGGCTAAAGGCTAAAGGAGCTCAGAGGCTGTAATCCCCGGATGAAACCATCATGGCTGCCACTCGCTGAGCTGTCAAGCTCTCCACAAAAGAAAAGGTAAAAAACCGAGACAACTACACGAAACACCACGGCTGTTGTTAATTCTCTGTTCCTCCAGCTGTGTTTACGTGCGGTAATGACTCGACGCGAGGTTAGAAATCGGCCGCGGCGCAACTTTGTCGCCACGCTTCGTGCCCGTCAAGTTATTTCGTCTTTGTAAGCTCTCGTGCGTCACGTTAATTCAAATCACTCAGACGCTGTTTCACAACACGGTTCAACAGTTAGCTCCGTTTCTCAGCGACAACGCGTGTTTGCACCGGTGGTTCCGGCGACAGCGCGCCCTGATAGTTTTATCTCAACTTCACGATTTCCCCGGGCGTTTGTTGCTCGTCACAAAGGCAGTCTCATCACTTTGTTGTGGTCAAGTCAAACTGCACAATGGCCGCTCGCTCCGCCGACGCATCTGCTGCTGGAAGAGCTCTACCCAGCATTATTGAAGTCTTTTTAGTCGTGCATTTGTCGCTTTTATTTGGTGCTTTTCTTTTTATTGCACCCCCGCCATGGCGCGCTCCGTTGCGTTTTGAGCAATGTGAAGTTTATAGCTACTGTGTCAACAGGTGAGTGTAAGTGCAGTTCTCTGCACCTGGTGGCTCATAATAATCTTAGTTCCTTGTTTTTATACCTGATCGGAGTGTGATGAGTTCATATCCACTCAGAGCCAGTCTGAAGCATGGTCAGCAACAGGTGGACTAGCAGAAACAGTAGCGTGCAGAGCAGGAGCAGTTGTATGCAGCCTCTGCTTGTGGGTTTACTATGAAACGCAGTCTAGCACACAGGACACACCGGCTCTTTTGAAAGCATTGCATAACGAAAGTGAGTGAAACACTTATTGATTTATTGCATTCGCGTTGAAGTGGCATTGTTTTTCAGTCGGCTCAGTGTCTTTCTTGCACCTTCAGGAAGCTGAAAACCATGGATCCGATGGATGCGTCTGCAGCTACCTCCGCAGGAGCTAATAAACGGCGTCTCAGCAAGAAGAGGAGAAACTGGCACAAACGGCTCCACCTCAGGAAGACTGCCCTGCAACCCCCAGCTATGCAAAGTGCAGATAAGCGTGGACCAAAGAAGATAGCAGAAGAGTGGGAGCAAAGCAAAGTGTGGCCTTCATCAAAGAAGACCTTCCAGGAAGCGCAACAGAGTCAGCGCAGGACAAATGACAGCGAAGACGCTCTCACGTTCACGTGCTCGCAGTGCAGGGACAACCTAGAATATGTTCCCAAAGACTTAGTGAGACACTTTGAGGAAAAACACAGGGGGAGCCCCCCGGATTTTCCCTGCCATACATGTACTTTCAATACACACGAGTTCTCCTATCTACAGATTCATCTTTTAAGCCACAAGGACACTTTTTCTAGTTGCAGCATTTGTAATGACAACATTCAACGCACGTGGCCTGAATTCAGTGCACACCTGACTATGTTTCACTGCCAAAATGGCAAATATTCATGTGAAATTTGTTGTAGATTCTCCACGGGTGATGTTAGAGTATTTTTAGAACACACGTATGTGCATAATTTTGGCCTGGAAGGAGCTAATGACGATCTGTCGCTGCACGTAATGGACAAGAATCAGTTTGGACCCAAAACAACCACTCAGACTTCACGTTGTCAGCAGTGTGGCTATGAGGCATCTCAGAAATGTTTGATCACCAAGCACGTCAAAGCTGTCCATGTTTGCCAGAATGGTAACCAGAGGAGGAAGAAGGAGGAGGTTCATTCCATCGAAATGAAACCAAATGACCCAATCCCAAAAATGAAGCCTAGATTAACAAGAAGTGCAGTTAGGGAAATGTGCTGGCTGACACCGGACTGCCTGTCCCTGCCAGGGAGAGAATTCCTGGATAAATACTGCCATCTGTCAGATCCGCAAACAACGCTAGAGCAGACTCAGCAGTTTTTGATGAAATCTGTCGCCGGGGAAACCGGGGACCAGAAATGGACCAAGGCTCTTAAAACCGTTTTGTCGAATGTCCCTCAAGATATGAGTCTTCACCCAAAGTCGGAGAACGGCATCATGTCAAACTCTTCGGATCTCACGGTCCTCACAGTCAAGAACAAAATCACTGTGGCCCAGAATGGCGCCGCTTATGCCAAGAGGTTGAGAAGGATGGCGCCCTCGGATAAAGAAACTGCAGTTCCCGAAAGTGCTGCCGAAGATGCTCGGTGTGCAGTCGACCAAAAGGGGTGTCAGTCGAACTTGAGCGATCATGTAGCTTGTCCACAGACTGAAACCAAACTCCATAACGATGTCTTAGTGTCAGCCCTGAGCGAGGCATCTGAGTGCACGCAAATGCAGGAAAACAGAGAGAATCAGGAGTTAAAGACTGATCAGGAAATCAAGGAGCATGGTAAAAAACACCCGGAGCCTATGCACGAGGATGTGATTAATATCTCCAGTGAGCTGGTGTTGACAAACGAGAGCGCAGAGCAGGCGTCCGTTCGTAAAGTCCCACCAAAAAAAAGGAGACGAAACCGAGGGAGGAAAAGAAAGACCGCATCTAAAAAGGGGGATAAGAGGTCACTGGGGCTGCCCTTAAAAATAGTGCTGAAGAAGAATCCTGTGAAGGAGAAGCAGTGGGTGTCACAAAGCTCTTTGTCTCCATCAGGAGGTGGTGCTGTGGATGAGTACCATGGGCCGCCAAGTTCTCCTGCAACAATGGAGCAGACGGCACAGATTCTTCACAATGTGCCGCTAACAGAGGTTCCCCAGAAGCAATGGACCAAAGCCTCCAAGACTGAACTGTGCGATCCTTTAGAAGCCACCACTTCAGTTCAACAATCAGAGCCAGGGGATAAACTCATCATCTTAGCGGGGTCTGATAGTGCGGACAGAAATGAGCCCGGCGCGCTCGAAGGCTTGCCGTCCGCCCATCGACAAATGGGAGATGACGCAGAGGAGTCGCTGCAGCGCTCGGAGACGGAGGTTGGGAACGAGAGAAGCCCAGCTGCTGAGACGGGACGGTCCTGTTTGAGAGCTGCAGCGGAGACCGACGTAGAAATGCGCCCCGAGAACGTGCCACCCCAAACATCAGACGGGGGCACGGACGGCCACGAGTCACATGATAAGAGGAGTTCGGCGGCTGACGGGGTGACTGCTAGTAGCAGTTACACCAACTCTTCCCCTTTTTCCCAACCTGTTATTACACCACAGGGTAAGACGGCAAATTATAGTTTCTACACAGACATAATGACTTAACATTTAGTGTCTAGTGGCATTTTCTTTATGTATTTAAATGTTTAGTTTTTGAAAAAAAAGTGCTTTTTTTTTTTTTTTTAAAGCATTTCGAATTGATCATTTTCACCTTTTATCTTACAGGTGAGGGGAATGTGGAAGATTCGAGCCTTGCTCTTTCTGTAGAGCGGAGGTCCCACAGTGTTGAAGGGATGAGAGACGGAGAAGTGCCTGCAGCCTCCTGCCCAGACCTCCAGAGCAGCACCCATTTGCCTGTGGGGGAAGCCATCCGACGGGAGCACCCGCCAGCCTCCCGACATCAGTGGCAACCGGTCGCAAAAACCCAGCAGAGGACCCTCAAGTTAGTAGCCATAAATCCAACTCAGCTGATAAAGCGTCCGGCGGGAGACCAGCCCGTCGTGGTGCTGAATCATCCAGATGCCGACATCCCCGAGGTGGCCAGGATCATGGAGGTCATCAACAGGTACAGAGGAGCGGTGCAGAAGGTCATGCTGTCCCGCAGGACGCTGCAAGCTCTCTCAGCCATGAGCAGCGAGGTCCTTGAGCCAAATGGCCCGACAGGATTCCAGCCTGACTCCGCGGGGCCCGGCAGAAGCTCCCTGCAGGAGAGGTTTATTTTGAAGTTGAAACTTCGCAGGCTGAGCAGGAAGAAGTACGAGGTTGTGGGCGGCGTCTCTCCCAGCCGGGACGCCGAGACAAAGTTCCGCTGCTGGTTCTGCGGCAGGGTCTTTGCAAGTCAGGAAATGTGGATGGTCCATCGGCAGCGACATCTGATGGAGTGGAAGAGGCCAAGCTGTGAAAACTCTTGAATGTCGCACACACTGGATGAAAAATAAAAGAGCTCGTCTGGAATAAAAAATGACTTTGCAGTACAACAAACACAATAATGGAACCATGATCTCCTCGGTGTCTGAAGGTCTTAATTAAGAGTGGTGGTTTTGGAGGAGGATTGAATCATTGTCACGCTTCCTGGAGGGTTCACATTCTCAGGGTAATTGAAACATTTACCTTTTGTCTCTCTCCCAGTATGAGTAGCTCGATACAAACTCTTTGTAGATTCGTAATTATTTGTGCAGCCACAAGCAAGTGGTGTCGACAGTTGAGTTCTTTTGTATTTTTTTTGTATTTTGTCTACGCAATAGCTTTATTTAAGGTGATTTAAATACACTGTCGTATGGAATATTTTATAGAACACTGTAATATGTATATTTGCCATACCATCTGAAATCTATGGATCAGTTAATGTACGGGTAGGCTATACAGTGTGGTAGCTATAATATTTATGTTTTTGGAATGGGACGCAGAGCCCCACAGGTTACTCAGATATACCAAAACTGTGTGTTTAAAAGAGAAAAAAAGGACAATAAGCTGTTTTTCAACATTTATTTATGACTTTAGGTTTAGTCTTTATATGCTTTTCTTTCCTATGCTTTTTTTGGGCCTTTGGAAGAATCAGTGTATTTGTACAATTTTTGTGTAAAAATCCAAATTCTGTTTAAATATGCTGTTATCTGTCAGAAGTATATTTTCATGCATTCGTTCAGTGGGAGCAGATATCCCCAAAGATTCATTCTGAAAAGTGATCCGGTGTCTTTTGATGTAGATCAAATACTAAGAACATTTTTTTCTTTTTAAAAGATGAAGAGGCCTGCATGATTTGGTCATGAGTTGTTTTTTTTTTTTTTTTTTCCTCAATGCGTTTCCTCTCTTTTGACTTGAACTGATAATCTTATCTGTTAATTGCACTATGAAAGGAGGATTTATATTTCCCATTTACCTCACCTTATCAGGCCTAAGCCTTTGACAATCTCGACCAGCATCCTACTGTGGCTAAACATTTCCTCATACAGCCATGAACCCTCAGTATTCACAGCAAAGGGAACTGTGGCTCCTCTTTGTGTGTGTGTGTGTGTGTGTGTGTGTGTGTGTGTGTGTGTGTGTGTGTGTGTGTGTGTGTGTGTGTGTGTGTGTGTGTGTGCGTGCGCGTGCGCGTGCGTGTGCGTGTCAGTCAAGGTAAATTGGACAGACGTACCTAAATTGTGCATGTATCCCCAGTTCTCGAGTGTTAGTAACTCGTGTACATATATACATGCAAACATATGTATATGTACTTTTTTCAGTTTAAAGAAAAGGTTTATAATTGTATATAGTCCAGCTAGAGGTACTGTACAATATTACCAGAGAATTCACCAAGTGCCTAGAGTTTTTGTTATGCAACCAATGTGCATGAGTATGATAGCATTACTTGTTGAACAGAGAATAAATGAAGCTGTTGTCAGGTCCTGGTGTTTTTGTGATGACTGAAGATGAGTTATACAACACAAGACCAGAGTTTTATTAAATCAAAAAAATACAACTTTGCATTTTTTTGTGGCTCTCCATAGCACTGCTGTCATAACTGAATTATTTACCTGCTTCCCTCTGCTACAGCAACACTGTCTCATTCCTTGCATTAATTTTAATACACTGTTTACTGACTGAGCATTAAAAAATATATTGTAAAATAAAAGATGAGTTCAGAAAAAGTCTTTTGAGTCGGTGCTACTTCAGCTCTGCGTGGCCAGCAGTGCAGGCAGGTCCAGCGTACAGTCCTGTGGCCAGCGCCTCGAAATAACAACAAAGGAAAGCGTCACGTGATCAGCTCTGCAAACAGTCTGATGGGGAGCGCGGCAGGCTGATCACTTGGTCGTTCACCGGGTCGGCTAAGGCTTCACAGGGTAGCACAGCTTGGTGGCGTCCTTGGTGTTGCTCTGGGCGTCGATCAGCATCAGAGGGTTCCTCTGGTGGTTCTCGATGATGTGGGAGACGCTGCTGAAATACTGAAAACAGACAGTAGATGAGTTAGTAAAAAGAGGGAAGGTTTATTCATGCCACTATGATCACCTAAAGTTAATCCATTTGAATATTACGTATTCCAGTTGTTGCTCGAAACACTTTGGAATGATCCTAAAAGTTAAATCATGAGAAATTCTGCAATGCCTTCCATCAATGGTTGATGTGATTGACAGTAACAGTATATTGTCTGATGCCATAATTTCCCCACTTTCCAGTGAGAGTCAGCATTCCTACTTTCAGTGTTCAGTGTTGGTTTGGCAGAAGAGCTGCAAAATTTCCTTTGCCAGGAACATAGAAGAAATATGAACAGAATAATGTCTAAAAAAACCCAGCCTTGTATAAAAATTTTATAATTGCATTTTTCACAGACACATGTTTTGACACGTCAGAGGGAAAAAGCACAGATGTCAACAACACAATCAATGAGCGTGGATCTCCACTTAGCTGCTTCTCTTTTAGTGTCCTGGTATTGTGTATGCTGGCTCTCTAGCTGTGTCTGAAATCACTCCCTGCGTTTACTCTTGTTGCATTATACTTACTGTACTCCATTTAATTTTCAGGGTGCAAATTCTGTGTGCACTCAGTAGAGTACCCTTAAAAATGACCATGACATGCACACTACTTTGTGCTGACAACCCCACAATGGGATGCTTCATATTTTACAGATTTGAAATCTATGACTCTGAACAGCTGTCCAGCCACCTTCATACTGTCATGACATAATTTTGATTGTTAGATAATAAACCATCTTGCCTGAAGGGTGGGAAGACATTTTAATTTACATTTAGCTACACAGGTATGAATTGAAGTGTCCTATAGTCCAGCTCTTATTTCAAGGCCTTTTCAGCCTGCATATACTGAATTTAATAAACGTTATCGTTAAATTAAAGTCACTTAAAGTCAAACGCCTGCCATTAAACCAGTCAAAATGAGAGAAATGAGAAGTACCTCCTCTCCTTTCTTCTCTCTTCCCAGTGCATACTGCTGAGTGTATGCTATAAAGCGGATGGGTATGTTGTACACTCTTCCCCTGTAAAACACCACTAGTGTGTAGGGTTGCTGTGCGTACTGACCGGAGCTCTTCCTCACCATGAATGCCCCGTCCTGAAACATAAAGCACACTCAGTCAAACCCAGCATGGGGGCTCATGGGAAATAATCCACATACTGCTCAGCTGCGTTAATGACTGTGCATTAGTAAATAAAATGGATCTCACTATATTAGAGCGAAACAAAACATCGTCGGCTGTCTTGCGGTCACATGTGCTCGCATACCAGGGTTTGTTATAGACATCTGCATCCTGAGAAGAAGTCAGCAGGAAACAGAAGAATTTTTAACATAATAATATAGTTTGTTGAGTGATTTGATTCCTTTTTTAAACATGTTTTATTTGGATCACCTTATCTTCATCTGCTGACCCATTATCAGCAGACACACTTCTTCTTTCAGCTGGTTCTGGGACATCAGAGACACACACATTGTTGTTATTATTGTGTCTTGTTATAATGTACCTTTTAGAGTAAGATCACTTTTTAAGTAATATAGCACACAAAGGTATACAAATTACCATATTACCATGTTGTGTCTACATTTGTGTCTCTAAATGGTTACATAACCTGTGTGTCTGGTCATTAAACTCTTGGTCAGACACAAGAAGGAGCAGCACTTACTGAGGGATATCAGTGGTGGGAGAGGAATCCTGCATGAGAGACCACCACCGTGATTAAAGGCCATTTTTCTAATTCACCTAGCATTTAAAATGTATATGCACAGTGTCAACATAAAGCAGCAGAGTGTAAAGCTGCACTTTGTAGTTCTTACTTTGGTGATTTCAAGTCCAGTGTAAAAGCTTTCGGGGGAGGTTTGTGGTCAGTTTGCCTCACAGGCAGAGTTTGGCCTGTGGAGATCCAGACATACAGTAATGAATTTATATTTACCAGCCCATTTATTAAAGAACAACACAATTCAAAAATGTGACCTGTAATAATAATTGTTCAGTTGTTTCAAGGCAAGTACTGGCCATCTGCTTTATCTGCCTATCTAGACCCCCTCCTTACTGGAATAGATTTAATGTGGAAAATCTGTGAGTGATAATGACTTATGCTTCACTTTATCTCATTTGCATACATCACTGAACACTCGGATGAATGTGCACCATATGTATGTATGTATGCATGTGAATAGATCATTGTGCAACACTAAACGGCACTAAAAGTCTGCATCTGGGGGGCATTACAGCCCTCACATTAAGAATTTATCTATTTAGAGTAAATGAAATGCATGTTGGTAACATTTTAATGTGGGTTTTAAGGGAAATGCATTAATCATAGAAAGAGATGGCCCTCACTTTCACAGTATTTCATAAAAGCTGCAGTCTGGTGTGACCAATAATGCTAATTAATAGTGGCACTTACTTTCAAATTCCCTTGGTTTTACATCTGGCTTCTGCAACACAAGTCATATTTAACGGTTTTCAGCATTGGTTTATCATATGTAAAAATTGCCTTGCAATCCAACGTAAAATACATCAAAAGAAAGATGATATTCTGTATTATTTGGAGCAAATATTTAGGCACTTGATTTTTAATGTGAACAAATATTCCTACCGGCTTTAAATGCGGTTTTGGTGACCTCCTGAAAGACAAATTAGATCAGACCAATCCGTCATTTACTTCTTAAAATGTAAACAGGTCAGACTATATTTATGTAAAATCGGTGAAGGGGTAGATGAGTGATGCTTACTCTCTGGGGAGAGGTTTTGGTAGAAGTGGAGGGGGACCCTGTGCAGGTTTATTGAGGACACCTGGAGGGAAGGTAATCCACACATAGGCCATCTACTAGTTGTGACTGCAGGGGACTCTTTTACGCGTGTGCCACTGCCGTGCCTCCAGGTGGCACGCCGTGCTATAATGACTCACGGTAGAGATCGACAGTTTGATTTAATACTCACTGTCATCTGGATCACAGACTTCATATTCATCGTCACCTGAGTGCTCATGGACCTGCGAAATCACAAAGCCAGTGAGTAACTGTCCTCGCAATAATGCAACGAACATCTGGTCTCTTTTAAATGGAACCCAGCACATCTGTCACCACTTACTGTCAGGGGAGATCTCCTCATATTCAATCTAAAAAACAACAACAGCTCATTATTGGTGCAGTGACAGCAACACAGTGGCGCAGCTTTAAAATCGGCGGCTTTTAAAGAGGCAGAATAATGATAATTCTCTTTGCAGATGATGACGTGTGTCTCGCATACCTCTAAATGAGCTGTCAGGTGCTGTCGGTCTTACCTTGGGCTCGGCTTCGGGGGTAAACAATGTGGCGGCGTCGTGGCGATTGGACACGGTCTGCGAGGCAGACGCAAGGAAATGTTTCGTCTCAGATTCCCATCTAAGTTACTTCGAAAATATTGTTGCTTTGAATGAATGAACCTGAGTTGAGGAAGTGTGAAACTAACCTTCTTGCTGCTAACAAGTCTGGAAAGAAAAACAAAAAACAAAGTTAGGCACGCAGTAGACCCATAGAAGCCTTCATTTGGTGCTGCATTGTGTCATAACCTGAAACATTAACAGCTTCATGCAGCAGTACCTGGCCTTGGCCATTTTTGTTGTTGTTTTATATTTGGACTAAGTGTCTTTTAAGTGCTCACTGTGGTAATTGTAAGGGAAGTCAAATCAGAGTTCACACAATATAAGCTATTACACAGTTAAATTATGTACTCCAGTAAGACTCTACAGACTGAAAATGATGGGGGATCATTTGTGGTGGAGCAGCAGGACAGAAGTTTGAACTTTACCATATTATATTTGGTAATGCAACAGTTGTGGGTCAAAGGTTTGGAAGGCCAGGCTCTCTGGTTCTGGTTCATCTGGTTCAGAAATCCTTTTGACTCCTGTTATTAGGGGCCAGATCTGAAGTACCAAACATGGCATGTCGCAGTGGGCGTTTTCAGTTATAATGGTGAGTATTTTTACATACAAAAACAAACACTAAAGCTGCAAATCTGAAGGATTGCTAGATCTAAGCATTATGACATATTTTCATTTTGCACTACTGTAGCCTATATGTTACCTTTTTAAATGATACAGTAGTTATTTTCTTTTATATCATCAATAACCACTTATTTTAAAAAACAAACTTGTTTTTTATAGAAAGTGATGAAGAAATGTCCCAAATGATCAAATTCCTGTTAGGCTACTTTTTGACCTTTCTGATGTCAACATGTTTGACAACAGTACAGTACTAGTTAACTGTAATCATACAAGGTGTGGGTTCACCCTGTAATATAATGTACAGTTCCCAGTTCCCAGATGGTGTATTTTGGTACCTGTGAGCACAGATGAGCCAGTAACTCCACAGGTGCCCCCCATGTGAATTTATAGCAGGTACAGCACGTTCATTGTTGCACCTACCAGGACTAGGTGGACAACCTGGTAACGGCATTGGTAACATAGGGTGGTCCCTCCCTGCTCTGCTCCCACCATGCATCATAGGATCTGTGGAGAGACATGGAGGTCTTTTTTATATAATAGTAGTCCTTGCAGCAGTTGTTTCAATGTCGCAAGTCTTTTTCGTCCATATTTGGATGTGTCTCTTACTGGCAGGTGGATTCTCTGCAGGTTCTATGTAGTTGTCATCATCATTACTGCCATCTGGATTGATGTAGTCTTCCTACAATACAGCAAAGTCAACATATTGTGGGAAAAATACATACGATGTGACAACATTTTATGAAATTTTTTTTTGAAGAAGCATCGTCATTATTCATGTGAGCTTGGTTTAAAATTGCTTTACTTCATCGCTCGCCCTGTGGGTGGGTTCAGGGGGCAGTTGTTTGGAGGCTTTGCCTGGGCGGAAGGGCTTCCTGGGTGGTCGGCTGGGCCGGTTATGGCAGCTGTCTGTAAAGGAGAAGCAGAAGTAGAAACGTTACAACAGCATTTGCATGACGCACCAATCTGAAGCCCTATGTATATTGTGGCTTTGGATGAACTATGTGTTTACTGAAGGGGGCTCGATGAACCAAATCCACCTCTACAGGAAGTGAGTGCTGCAAAGGAGAAACTATTAAAGACATGGAAACTGCCTGTGAAAAGGACTTAGCATGTGTAAATTTTCCACTGCAACACTAGAAAAATTAATGGAAAAAACCCCCCAACTAATTCGATATGACAGAAAGATGTCAAGTGCCTGTACTGACCGAGGTACTCCCCCCCTTGGAAGGAAGCAGAGGGAGTTGTGGTGAAGACTCTGTGGCTGGGAGGAGGCTCATAGCTGTCATCCTGGTTCTCACGTGGATCTTCATATGTGTCATTATCCTGGGAATAGTATACTTGCAATGTTTCAAACACATATCTCAAACAAAGAAAACTGCTTAAATTACTGACCATTTACATTTTTTTCCCACTTACATAATCGGGTTCAGACAGTTGTTCGTCACTTTCCCTGAACCCAACTGTAAGCACAGAAATGAAATTTATATTACACAGAGGGAAATATGAGATGGGTCCCAAATATGTAAAAGCAAACATGTGATTTCATCCAGATTTCATTAAATGTAGCTGCCTAAAACATCAAATACCAGAATTGAATTCATCTCCTCTCTAGAGAGGAGCCAGTACAGATTGTCCCCTCACCTCCTAAACTGTTAAATAACCTCCCAACATGTGACATATTGCACTTTGTATGAGACAGTTTGAACCCAAGTTTCTTATCAACTATATTTTACTAAAAACTTTGAAAATGTACATTTAGTAAGCACGGATGCTTCTATCATAGCAGAGTGAAACTGTGTAGTGGTGATCCATGTTTTTTCAAAAATTAAAACCATCTGTTATAAGCTATAATTCCAAGTTTCTGATGCATCATCACAGAACTGATGTGAAGGAATATTGGACTGAACCAGACAGATGAAGCAGCAAGCCAACTGGAAGGATGTGCTACTACATAAAACAACCGGTAAATATTTCCTCTGATGAAAAGGGGAAGGTAAATAATAATAAAACATGATGCAATGGAATAAACTCTAGGCGTGACAGTTGTGAAAATCTACACACCAGTCCAGTTGCTGGTAGTAATGCACCAATAAGCTAGTTAGCCACTAAATGTAGAAGAAGTAGAAGAAGATGAAAGACTTGAAAGATTTGGTTCAACAATATATCCCAGGATCAGCTGAAGATGGCATGAGGCTTCAGTTGTCTGAGATAAATCTTCCATTTTTTTTGTACAGAATTCCCTCTTTGTGTATACTATTCTTTCCTCGCTGAGTTTTGGTGGTTACAGTGGATTGATTGGATTGGGTCAGTCCAATTCTAATTGTATTGGACATGTCTTAATGGCAACTATAGACAGATAACATGAGTATGGTGGCCAATATCTCATTCAATGTACATGGTGGGTTTTGAGCATTACTCTATGACTGACTTGAATGCAGCTGTTCTGGATACCTTTAAATCAACCACAGGACACTCCACTATATTCCTTTTGTAGTAGGTCTCATTAAAGAATCAAGTGCCACTATAAATGAATCTGCAGATGGTGACTGATGCAGATGGTACTCACTGTTTCATTAATATCATATGTGGAAGTAGCACACTTCTTACCTCTGTAATCACGCGCAGGAACCTTTGGAAGTGGTTTGCTTTTTAGTCTGCCATTAAGAAAGATATGGACAAAAGTGATTTGACATGGAATTGAGAGTGAGCACATATTTGTGCAGTAAAACTGTGAAATGGCTACTCTATATTTGCATAAGACATGGAAAGAAGTGGCTTCAGTTACACATTAGTCACAATGGTATCTAATCTGTCAAAGAGCACTATGTTCAGGAAAGGAAAGTGAGAGAGAAGACATCTGTTGAAGGTATTTTTGGTTTGTGGGTCTCACTCTTATTCCAACAGTTGTGAAAGAGGAATTGACAGTCTCCACTGATGCATATATACACACTGCACTGAAAATCACCAAACTTCCCAGAGATTTGTCTCCCACTTGACAATTCGTATGCATCTCGGCCAATAAACTGTATTTCCACTGTTTTCATGTTTGTAGCATTTAGCTCTTCAAAATAAAAGCATAGTGAAGATCTGGAGGTTTTAAGCACTGACTTTCGTAGTTTATTCAGGAAGCTGCCATCGTTTTTCTTGATGTCTTGAACAATTTTTTGAAGCTGCCTGGAAAACACACAATGTGGCATTGTCATTCAGAAATCAGCCTTCAGGAAAATTAAGTTTTCAGTATAATGAGCTAAACAAAAGCTCTTGACAAGTTACTTACTGTTATTTCTCCTGATTTTCTTTCTATAATATGACCTTTCTGACAAGATTTATATTTAAGTTTTGATAGATGCAATAGCAAAACAATGTATTTTATATGCAGAATAAATGCAACGATGTGACATTATTTTCCCCTTTCAACCCTTTTGTTGCTTCTGGAGAAACAAATGTAATAATGCTGTGACCACTATCATGCAAAAATCTAAGAATTTCTGGTTCTGTTTTTGTGCAACGTGCCAAATATATTGTCAGTTATAACAGCAGATATTTCAAGCGATTAGCGTAAAGTGATGGTGTGTCATTGCCCATATAGATAAAAAAAAAAAAAATTAAACAAATGAACCGCTCACCGAATCTTTGCCGTGGCAGGAGCAGCGAGTTTACCTAACGTATCCATGTTCATGTTTAATCCAACAGTTTGCATTTTCGGATGTCATTCCTCTCACGCTTTGAGCCTGCGCTGCCAGATTGTTCACAGCAACATAAAGGAATGGTGTATGTGTATGTGTGGCTACAAGTCACATCTTTGTCACAGAGGGGAGGGCCGCCTCTGTAAGAAAAAACACTTCTCCTTTCCACTCCTTGTCACATGCAAACATGCACACCCAGGATGAACATGCGCAGACAGGCACTCAAAAACAGATTTCAGAAACCAGACTTTCAACAAACCTCTTTCATCACATCTCTCTTGACTCTCTTCAATTCCATTTCCATCTAGACAATGCCATTTTAACTGCTGCTGATAACTGTATACAAAGTGGCAAGAAAAAGTATGTGAACCCTTTGGCTTGACCTGCTTTCATATATTGATCATAAAATGTGATCTGATCTTCATCTAAGTGCAGACACACACAATGTGTTGAGGATAATAATCCAAAAACTGTTATATTTTTGTGTCTGTATTGAACAAATCCATTGAAGTGCTGGTGGAAGAAATACGAGAACCCTTGGATTAGTTTGAGAAGAAATTTTGGACCATTCCTCTTTGCTTCAGCTCTGAAATTTTCTTAGGACGTCTGGTGTGAGCAGCCCTTTCAGCTCATTCCACATTATCCCCGTTGGATTAATCGGACAACTACTAAATATTATGCCTTGATAAACTTGGGAATTCATTTTCCCCTTGATAATGGCAAGCTTTCCAGACTCTGACGCAGCAAAGCAGGAGCCCAAATCATGATGCTCCATCCACTGTACTTCACTGTTAGAATGATATTTTAATGTTGGTAAGTAGTACCTTGTTATGCTATGCTGTACACAGTGCTGTACACAGTGCTGCATGTTACTCCCAAACAATTCAACCTTAGATTAATCAGTCCACAAAATATGTTCTTGGTAGTGCTGCTCTTTGACAAACTTCAGGTATGCAGTGATGGTTATTAAGGAGAGCAGATGTTTCCTCCATGTTGTCCTCATGCCATTGACACTTACATGCACAAGGATTTTCTTATGGTTGACTCATAAACAGAGATGTTAACCAGCTCAAGTGCTTCCTGTGTGCCTTTAGCTGTTACTCTGGGTTTTTCCTTCATCTGACTGATCATTTTGTGGCGTGCCTTTGGTTTCATCTTAGCTTGATGCCCACTTCTAGGATGACTAACAACAGAACTAAATTGTCCCTTAGTTTCTCTAATTGTGGATTGGTGAATATTTAAACATAGACACGACTTTGAATCGCCTTCCAGTTCTATACATATTCATATCTTTCTTTTCTTTTCTTTTCAGATGCTTCTTGTGAATAAAAAACTCTATTGTTTTTTATGTCATTTGCCAAAAGGTCCACATACTTTTTTCCAACATGCACTGTCAAGGTTTGAAGAATGTATTCAGCATGAACAAGAAAAAAACAAGGATTTGTGAATCATTAGTAAAATAGATTGTGTTTGTATGTCATTTATACATAAAAAAGATTAATGAGGCCATTAATCAAGTCAGTGCATGCATGTTTTTCACCATTTTGCAATTTTGTCTCAATTTATTTTCATTCTTGAATGCCCCATCATCTGAAACAGCACTGCACAACAGTATTTTAAAACCTTCTTCACAAAAGACATTAACATTACAGATGTTGTTGCTGGAAATCAGTGTCTGTTTTTTTGCTTAAAACAAGTCTGTGAGTCATGCATGATGTGTCATGGAAAGTCCCGTGTTGTAATCCTGTCTGAGTATTTTCTATATATAGAAGGGAGAATAAAAGTGTGCAACTTTTCCTGTTCGGAGGGGGTGAGGGGGTGTCACCATGGGGTTTTTTTGCAAAATAAATATTGGCTCTACTTGTGATTACAACAGAAGTGATACCCAAGAAGCTTTCTATGATGAGAAATTATCATTCTGTTCAAAACTTAGAGACACTGTGGGATTTTTCAGAAACCAGCTGTTTAGACATTTAGAAATGAAGATGAAACTACTACACCTACTATATATGCTTATATGGTTTCAGTTCATTCCTTCTTTGTTTTGTAGCTTTGACCTGCATCGAAATTACTGCAAATCCTCTCAGTGTACTGCCAATTAATTTGCTTGTACTTGCTTTAACTGCCTATAACGACCAATAACCAACGCTGCATGCTACAGAAACAGCATGTAACACTTAACAAGTGTATTAGCTAACATATAAAAAATGGAACTCAAACAGAAAAGTATGAACGTTAAGGGTTGACAATATTATACTGAGGTAATTGAAAGTTAAATTAAATGTGCCATATGTATGCAAAATATAAAACACAATTTTAATTACACGTTCAAAATGCATGTTATTAAAAAAAAACCCCAAATTTTGTCAAAATTTAAATTCATGTAAACTAGGCAAATCATTTTCACTCAACTCAAAAAGAATAATCTTGCCTCACATGTAGATAAATTGAAAGTGAAATCAATTTGGAAATGGATTATCATTTTTAATTTAAAGTTTAAAATGTAAATTATAGATTTTGATTTGAATTTAATTTGAAGTGAATTTAATTTTAATTTGTATTAAGCCAATATTGTACTAATAAAATTAATTACCAAGATTCTTTTAGCATTTAGTTTTTAGCAGTTATAGTGCATTTTTCAACACAGATATATCAAAATATTAAACATTGATACACATCTTGAGAAGAGTCAGTTTGACAGACTAATGTCAATCAAATAGTGTCAATTCAATTTAAGTGAGATGTCTCACACAAACGTGTATACACTTGGTGATACATTAACAGGAACATACCTCACAAACATCAACAAACATGTGCTGACAAATGTGCAGGTGCTCCTCCCTACACACATCTGCATAAGCAAACATATGCACACATAAACCCAGCTGTATGTGTGTGCAGGTACAAACAACTGTATGCTTGCACACACATCTGCGAACATACACATTACTTTCAGTCACTTCTTGTCATTTTGAATTCATCATCATTCATAAATTTGTTAACAACTTCAGTGTTCCTGAAATGTGTTGCACTCCTAACAGCAACAGCAAATGATAGAATATATACTGTAGTACACAGTCCAATCATACTTGTAGTGATAGAAGGTTCTGAAAAGGAAAGAACTGAATGTAGGGAGACGGGGTGGGAAGGAAGGAGGCTATGATTGTGTGCGATGATAGTGGCGTGTAAGCGTCACTTACGGTTGGTGGATGAGACTAAACTTGCTCATGTCATTGTCAGACAGGTTCTGTGAAAGCATCAGAGAAATCAGTTGTAAATATGCTGTGACAGTCTAAGCTCACTGATGACTGTGATTCTTTATAGCAAAGATGATCCACGAGTACAGCAACCTTTTACTAATTGCATGTATTTGAGCAGCAGTGGTAGTCGTTACAGAAATGCTTTACCTCTCAGGTGACAGGAGATGGCAGCATCACACTAAGAGCCATTTCTCATGCAGTTTTCCTAATGCAACCCTCATTTCTGATTCTGGAAAGCTAAAACTAATACAGGGTCAGACTTGGTTGAATCCACTACACTCATGCATATATTATAATAATTTAATAATAATTGATCAGATGTTGCAACACCTTCACAGAGATGCCAGAGGTTGTGGCTCATTAATGGTAGTATCCTCAGCAGCAGGAGTAATAGGTAAAAGCTTTTTATTTATGGGTCGTTTACAGTTCATTTAATGCAACAATGAAACTGAAAGTGATGTTCAACATCATGAAGAACACAAAACAGCACAAAACAATCTCTAAAATCAAAAGCACAGGTAAAAAATATGTCTTCTGTTTCACATTACCTGGTTTCCCTTTTTGAATAAAAACGCTGCCTGTCGGGTGAAGAGCTTGCTCCTCTCACCGAAAAACACGCCAACCCCACATTACACAACTTCATAAATCATCAAACATTTAAAAAAGTTTATCCAACATCCCGCTGCGTTGTACGTTTTTTTGTTGCATTTTAATGTCTGTGTTACAGCCAGGCAATTGAGATTCGTAAATGAAAGGAAAATGATTACCATAAAATATGCAACAAATCCCACTAAATTATGTATTCCCCTCTTCATTCATAATTCATCGCTCCAGGTCATTACTAGCTCTGTCTCTCTTCTGTTTTATATTTGTCATAACGTAACAAATATTGGCAGCAAATGTTTGTGAAATCCTGTTTATTCTTCTTTTTATCTTTGTAAGACATCAGATGAACAAATAGGTAGAAGCTTTTCATAAGAGGTTAATGTAGGAAATAAGGGTTTTATATGACCAGTTAATTTAGATATGAATGATTTATGAGTACCCCTTTATTTGTAGAGTCTCCTGTGAACATGTGTAAGGATGTATTGTTAAGATGCCTACGGATGAGTGTATGGTACTTTTTCAAAGCTGTTTATAATGTATTTGAGATCATCCACAGGGAGGAACTTGATAATGGGGCTCACATTAGCTAAATGTGTGAATATGGATACTTTGGTGCAACAAAAGCATGCATCACCTCTGCTAATAAATCCATAACATAGAAACCAATCCTTTAAGCAGAGCTTTTGATTTAATCATTTGGAAATCAGAAAGCGAGATCACTTAATATGAAAGACTTTACCTCCTTCAAAGAACTGAACCTTGGCCTCTTAGATACACACTTGATCATCCCACCAGCTTACAGAAAAAAACCTATCTGTATAAAATCAGACTTAGCCTTTTGACACTGAATAAAATATCAAATAGTCTGCCCCAGTGGATACTCAGCCAATGCTCCCACACTGAATTATTTATAGGATTGTCTGTGCTTGTTCGAATGAGACACAACAGTTTTACGAGCTGCAGCCTCTCCTTTGTACTATAGATCAGGAGCCCTCACTCACAGTGTAAAAACACACTCAATCACGTCTTCACCTTTGTATGTTTTTATAACCTACATATGGTTCAATTAGGACATGTAAAAAAAACAAGTTCTGTCTTTGTGGTCTTTAGCTTGAATTCTTGATAGCAATGATGTGATCTGGGTAGATAATGTGCACAATAAGCTGTAGATGATTTAAATGAAGCTTTACTGATCCTTATATTTTATTCTGTTTCTTTAAAACCAACAAATTTTTACATTTCTCATTTAAATACCACTTGATAACAGGACTTTAGCCATACTTGGATTGCATTTATTACACTAGAGCAGGTGGGGTAATTTTAACATCACCTGCATTGCTCAATGATTTTGATCATATCCAGAACAAGCATATGTGTAATTTTTCATGCTCACCCCAGTAGCAATTACAGCTGTAATTACCTATTAGTAATTCGGGGAACTTGTTGGTTCTGTTATAGTGAACTAGTGAGCTCAGTGTGATATTTGACATTCGTGTGAAAATGCAGTAACTCAGGAAGACAGGGCAGGGAAGTCAGGGGCATCATCAGAGTCATTAAGGATCATCCTCTGGGTACCATGTCTACCAAATTTCATAGAAAACAATCCAATGCTGACATGTTTCATTTGGGACCAATGTGTGGGACCAAAGAGTGAGCGCTTCACATTGCCATTCCTAGAGCTATGTTGCTAGCGTGGTTAAAACGACATTCAGGTGGGAAATAGATTGTCAGGACTGTTTATTTTGTCTAAAAACAAAACCACTGCACTAATATAAAATCATGTAAAAAAAAATCCACACATAACAGCTTTAAATCATGTTACCTAAAACAGTCACATTAGCATATTAGCATATTCACAATTGACTGGTCAATCTCCTTGGGTTTCAAAGAGGTCTTCTGCTATTGTCCCTGCAGGTAAAATGACCCAAGGCCCAAATGCTCTGTGTACAGCTATCAGAGCACAAAGTACATTACCAAGTGGGAAATGTCACTTTCACAAAAAAACAGGCATAAGAACCACCGGTTTTTGGATCTGTTCATGTTACCTGTTGGAATGTACGCATTGGTGTGGAGGGTTTAAAACTTGCTAACATTGGTTAATTCTTTACTTTGAAATCATTTTCAAAGTTACCTTCAAGGTCGACTCACTATCATTAGATGAGGCTTTCCACATGTTGACAAATCCACACCATATGTTCCAACAATACAGATATGATAAAATAATTCTGGTTTACAGTGTTTTTCTCCATTAAGACTCTTCTGTTTTGCTGTTTGCTTGTTATGCATTATAAAAGAACTGTCAAAAATTCAGTTTAGATTAAGTAATGCTAAAATTGGACTGTATTAACACCTAATCCCTGCTGAAAATTGTATTCATCCCCTTTTCCTCTTTTCAACTATACACTATATTTGCAATACATTTTACAAGGACACTGTCATAAAGAACTTGTTCTTGATAATTTAGAATTCTGCTGATGTTTGACACCAACAACAAAGTATTCATTTGATATACTTTATATTTCCATACTGTCCTTTTTGAGTGACTTCTGTTTGTAGTGTTGATGTCAGACATAGATATTGTGACTTCCTGAACCAGCCACGGTATCATAGAGATGGAGGCTGACAGCTCTTTTGATCTGCTACATACAGTATCTCTTTTAATCTGTCTACCTGTGTGATCGCACATCAGAAAGATGGAGATTGCCTTGATCTACGCTTTGCTGGCTGCCTGTCATTTCTATACACCCTGTTGTACACTGTAGTACATTGCCACCCACCACTCAGGCAGAATTAAAGTTTCTTCTCTCCTCTCATTCTTACCAACAAATCCGGAAAGAGTCAGATGTTGTGCTATGACAGCAGTTTAGGTGTGTGTTGCCTTCTTGTATCTGTTTATTTAGATATTTTATTATCTTTACTCAATAAACACCATGTGAACATACAAAATATGCCTGATAAGTACATGCAACTTCTAAACAATTCTTCCCCCTGCATTTTTTGGGGGAGGCATAGGTTTAAAAAATATTTGTGATCATGCTTGTATAGAGAATTCACAGTGAATGTTTCCTAATGGCATTGGTGCAGAGACACACAGTAGTTTAAATTTGAAGATCTGTATGTACTGTATATGTACTGGAAGTAATATGCATACTGGACCATGATTGTCATCCAAACTAGTTATGATGTTATAAAATTATGCTTTAACACAGTCTTAAACTCCAATTTAAGATTTACCCCATCAAATAAAGTAAAAAAAACAGCCTTCTGGTGGCAGACTGCACATACATCATTCTGCAAAGTGAAGTGCAAACATCTAAACAGATTGAAAGCAAATCACATTGTTGAATGGAGGGTGGAGGAAAAACATGGAAATTTAAACATAAACAAGTAAACATCCTTCGCTTTTTTCACTCTGCTTGGCACCACAATATTGAGTAGGTCTAAAGCAACAAAGCTTTTACAGTTGCTCTTGAGAAATCGTCCTGCAACTGAAAATTACATTTCACTGCCAGTAAAAAAAAACAAAACTTCCTTTTTTTTTCCGTTAAAACACAAGAGGAATTTGATAATTAGAAAGAACCTGAAGACCTGAAGAAGTAAAGGGTATAACCTACTGAGGATGCAGTTATGCTGATTAAAACTATTCTGTTTTTCACATAGGTAAGGTATGTGGTACAGACCAAGTACAAAGACACACAAGGACAAATTATATTCAATGAGTGCTTTCTCTTTACAGGTAATCCATCAGCTACTGTATATTGTCATGTGTTAATATTCACCCCCGTGTTAATATTCACCCAATTAGTTTATCTGTCAGGACAGCTCCATATTTTTTTTTATTATACTTTCATGTTATTGTTGTTTATTAATAGTTTTGTCCCATTATGCCTCTCTATCTTACCCTCTATATCCTAATGATCCTATAATGCTTTACAATCCTCTGGGGATCATGAATGTTTGTACAAAATTCCATGGCAATACATCCAATATCTGCTGAAATATTTGAGTGTAGACCAAACAGGGAGACAATGAAATCCATAAAGCCATACTGCTAGTGAGGATACAAATCTAAAACAACTATCTAAAGTCCGCACAACTAGGTGCCCAAATTGAAACTGATCATGTATTACTGGGAATATTCATCAGGCACTGTAGGTCTGTAGTTGGTTAAAACAAAGGTGAGGGTAGCCAGCTGTGTGGCCATGATGAAATATTCTCAGTCAATATGACCTTGTGTTTACCTACTTAACAGAGCTCTGGTGTATTGGCTGGACATGTAGCTATGGGATCTATTAGTCAATACACATAGTCCATATATGTGTATTTTTCAGATCTACATTGCACATAAAAACCCTGCTGTGAAATGTTGATAACTTTGACTGATTTAAAAGTCCACAACAAGCATATTTTGGGCGAGAAAAGCCTGTGACACGTAAGGGAAGCATTTCATTGATGCAATATCCCATCTGAAATGAAATTACTTCAGGGTCAATGTATAATGAATAGAAGAGTAACATGAATAGTGTCCTTTGTTAGCGTGACGAGAAGTGTTGTGCAGTGGCCAGTGTGTATGAATGAACTAGAAATAGAAATAGAGTGAAGCACAGGAGGTATTACTCAGGTATTATTAGGATCCTCAAAATACTAAATATTAGAAATTGAATGCTTAAGTTATTTCGCTGCATAAAATCCTCTTCTCCCTCATGACTCAAGCAGATTTAATGATACTTAACTTAAATAAGTAGTGATCACAGCTTTAATAGCCCTGTGACTCATTTCACGGTTCCTACTCTCTCTCAAACTGAGACACAGACCGTATCTGCATTGTGTCACTGTGTTCCTCTGAAACATTGGAAGGCCCTTTGTGACCTTCCTCCACACAGCACACACAGTGTAAATGATGGTGACATGGCAATGACAGCAATATCAGAGTACGTGTTGCAGCTGACTTCCACACTTCCACATTAGAGGGTGAGAAGTAATGCAAGCAGGTTTACACTATCACATTTAACATCCTGTGAACTTGCCCCTGTTTTTCAAATCAAAAACAATTACAGACATAGTTATCGAGTTGAAAGAGTTCTGTAAGGCAACTGGACTTGAGATTTTTCAAGAAAACATTTCGCCTCTCATCCAAGAGGCTTCTTCAGTTCAGAAACTGATAGTGGGGAGTACTGACATAGTTATCCTTAAAAAAAGAGTGAAAATTGTTTGGTATTGTAAATTTTGTTTGACAGGCAGATACAACTTGAGGGAATGTAATTATTTTGCTGTTTTTAATTCCACCATAATGATAATAGTAATACATCATTATATATAATTAGAATAATCAACTGAATACAACCACAACCCCGATATGATCTTGACTGTTTTAGTAGATTATATAAAACTATGAAAGTAACAGAAAGGGTATTCTCTGAAAAATTCAGGTGCAGGAAGGAAAGATGTGAAGGAATAACTTACCAGAAATCTTTGCCCATTAATTCTCAGTTTTTTAACAGTGGTGGCACATTCCTGCATTTTGTTCTGAGGGCAATAAGCATATTGATTTGACATTTAAACACAGATATTAACAAAATTTAATTCCAAAATAATTCTTGACAGTGGCTTGAGCTGAATACAGCTTGCATGAAGATGAATTGTAAAACATGATCAACTCAATTTTCAAATGATAAGAATACTATGTCGAAAAATGCAAAAAAATGGCCAAATTTTTTTGGCCTAAAAATGCAACAAAACATCAAGGAGGAACTACTGTTATATACACTCCATAGCATAATATGTGTTAAAAATGCATAAGATGGTCATATTAGGGTATGTCATGAAAAGTGAAAAAAATGGCATACTATACTATGTCAAAAAATGCAAAAAATGGCCAAATATTTTTTGGCCTAAAAATGCAACAAAACATCAAGGAATACTGTTGTTTATACACTCCATAGCATAATATGTGTTAAAAATGCATAAAATGGTCATATTAGGGTATGTCATGCATAAAAAAGTGAAAAAAAAATGGCATACTATACTATGTCGAAAAAATGCAAAAAATGGCCAAATATTTTTTGGCCTAAAATGCAACAAAACATCAAGGAATACTGTTGTATATACACTCCATAGCATAATATGTGTTAAAAATGCATAAAATGGTCATATTAGGGTATGTCAAAAAAGTAAAAAAAATGGCATACTATACTATGTCGAAAAATGCAAAAAATGGCCAAATATTTTTTGGCCTAAAAATGCAACAAAACATCAAGGAATACTGTTGTATATATACTCCATAGCATAATATGTGTTAAAAATGCATAAAATGGTCATATTAGGGTATGTCATGAAAAGTGAAAAAAATGGCATACTATACTATGTCGAAAAATGCAAAAAATGGCCAAATATTTTTTGGCCTGAAAATGCAACAAAACATCAAGGAATACTGTTGTATATACACTCCATAGCATAATATGTGTTAAAAATGCATAAAATGGTCATATTAGGGTATGTCATGAAAAGTGAAAAAATGGCATACTATACTATGTCGAAAAATGCAAAAAATGGCCAAATATTTTTTGGCCTAAAAATGCAACAAAACATCAAGGAATACTGTTGTATATACACTCCATAGCATAATATGTGTTAAAAATGCATAAAAATGGTCATATATTATGGTATGTCATGAAAATGCAAAAACATCAAAAGTGAAAAAAATGGCATACTATACTATGTAAAAAATGAAAAAAAAAATGGCATAAATATTTGAAAAAAAATGCAAAAAATGCAAAACTAAAATGCAACAAAACATCAAGGAATACTGTTGTATATATACTCCATAGCATAATATGTGTTAAAAATGCATAAAATGGTCATATTAGGGTATGTCATGAAAAGTGAAAAAATGGCATACTATACTATGTCGAAAAATGCAAAAAATGGCCAAATATTTTTGGCCTAAAAATGCAACAAAACATCAAGGAATGCTGTTGTATATATACTCCATAGCATAATATGTGTTAAAAATGCATAAAATGGTCATATTAGGGTATGTCATGAAAAGTGAAAAAAATGGCATACTATACTATGTCGAAAAATGCAAAAAATGGCCAAATATTTTTTGGCCTAAAAATGCAACAAAACATCAAGGAATACTGTTGTATATACACTCCATAGCATAATATGTGTTAAAAATGCATAAATGGTCATATTAGGGTATGTCACATCAAAAAAGTGAAAAAAATGGCATACTATACTATGTCGAAAAATGCAAAAAATGGCCAAATATTTTTTGGCCTAAAAATGCAACAAAACATCAAGGAATACTGTTGTATATACACTCCATAGCATAATATGTGTTAAAAATGCATAAAATGGTCATATTAGGGTATGTCAAAAAAGTGAAAAAAATGGCATACTATACTATGTCGAAAAATGCAAAAAATGGCCAAATATTTTTTGGCCTAAAAATGCAACAAAACATCAAGGAATACTGTTGTATATACACTCCATAGCATAATATGTGTTAAAAATGCATAAAATGGTCATATTAGGGTATGTCATGAAAAGTGAAAAAAATGGCATACTATACTA